>JANRMT010062849.1:20349869-20363759 GCA_026402145.1 Polypterus bichir lapradei
TTACATCTGGCGTAAAAGGAACACAGCATTTCAGAAAAAGAACATCATACCAACAGTAAAATATGGTGGTGGTAGTGTGATGGTCTGGGGTTGTTTTGCTGCTTCAGGACCTGGAAGGCTTGCTGTGATAGATGGAACCATGAATTCTACTGCCTACCAAAAAATCCTGAAGGAGAATGTCCGGCCATCTGTTCATCAACTCAAGCTGAAGCGATCTTGGGTGCTGCAACAGGACAATGACCCAAAACACACCAGCAAATCCACCTCTGAATGGCTGAAGAAAAACAAAATGAAGACTTTGGAGTGGCCTAGTCAAAGTCCTGACCTGAATCCAATTGAGATGCTATGGCATGACCTTAAAAAGGCGGTTCATGCTAGAAAACCCTCAAATAAAGCTGAATTACAACAATTCTGCAAAGATGAGTGGGCCAAAATTCCTCCAGAGCGCTGTAAAAGACTCATTGCAAGTTATCGCAAACGCTTGATTGCAGTTATTGCTGCTAAGGGTGGCCCAACCAGTTATTAGGTTCAGGGGGCAATTACTTTTTCACACAGGGCCATGTAGGTTTGGATTTTTTTTCTCCCTAAATAATAAAAACCATCATTTAAAAACTGCATTTTGTGTTTACTTGTGTTATATTTGACTAATGGTTAAATGTGTTTGATGATCAGAAACATTTTGTGTGACAAACATGCAAAAGAATAAGAAATCAGGAAGGGGGCAAATAGTTTTTCACACCACTGTCTCTTCATTAAATAAACCACAGACATATAGAATAAATAACCACGTTAATGTGGTAAAGAGTTAATCTTTAAGGACCTTTAAATCTCAGTGTTATTTTGGACAATCTAAGTGAATAAGATGGAAGAACGTTTTGTGCTGAATGGCCTGTTCTTGTCACAATTGTTCAAATCATCCTTTGGAGTGTAAAAATGTGATGCTGCTGGATAAATCCATTCTTCTGCTCTCTACACCAGAATTGTCTTGATTAGGGTTACAGGATTCAGCAACGAGAGCATAAAGAAGTAAACCTTGTGGCCCATCAATGTTAATTTATTTGCAGCGCACATTTAATTCAACATCAGTACAGCTGAAGCAAAAGTGCTTTACAATAAAACATACAATAAACATACATAAGATAAATAAAATAAAATACAATAAACCACAATGCAAACCAGCAGTAAATTGAAAACAAACAAATGTCTATGAGGAAGGAACCGTCAGTATCATTGAAGGCCATGAAAAGCTAGAGAATACAGTAGAAATGTGACTTCAGTCTATGTTTTAAACAGTTTGATTGAATTAACTGTTGTTTAATTAAATTAATTCAGTAAAGAATTCTTAGACGAGGTGCAGCAGCTGCTAAAGCCCTGTCCCCCTTAGTTTTGCACTTAGTACGAGGGACAACAAGAGACCACTGACCGGTAGATCTAAGCTCTTTGGATGGCTGGTGTATAACACACAATTCAGATAAATAAGTGACAGCATACCCATGTACTGATTTAAAAACCGGCATGAAAATTTTAAAATCAATTCTGAAACTAACAGGCAGCCATTGTAAAGAGGCTAAAATTGGAGAAACAGAATCAAACTTTCTTGCAATGACCATAAAATGGGCAGCAGCATTCTGGATCAACTGTAACCTGTGTATCAGGGATCCCAAATTACAACAAGCTCTAGTAATAAAGCCGAGAAGAGATGAAAGCATAAGTAACTTTTTCAAGTTCCCTAGGAGATAAAAAAAGGCTTAACCTTGGCTAAAAGACAAAGCTGGGAAAAGCAACTCTTGACCACAGAATTTATCTGCTTCTCAAAAGAGAAATTACTATCAAAAATAACTCCAAGATTCAGAACATGGGGTTTGCAAAAGTCTGTGCAAGAACCAAGGAGTTCAAAACCAGTATGAGCTTTGGCAGGAGGATCAGCTATCAGCACTTGTTTTATTTTGATTAAGATTTAGAAAACACTCAGCCATCCACGATCTCAGTTCTACAAGACAACAGTGCATCCGATACATTGCCGAGCTACACAGAGGAATATAGGCTTGCGTGTCATCAGCATAACATTGAAAAGAAACATTAAACTTCCTAAAAACAGCACCTATGGGATAAAGGTAAATAGAAAATAAAATAGGACCCAGAATGGATCTACAAGGAACACAAACATTTAACAGGAGCAGTAGATGAAAAAGAGGAATTTGAAGTCACTGGAAAGTGTCCATCAGTAAATATAACATGAACCAGACAGTTAAGAGCAACCCCTTTAAGCACCACCAGATGCTCAAGGCGCAACAGCAAGATGTCAAAGTATACATTCATGCTCATATTACCACTGGGTCAATTTTGTCTGCCAACTGGACTACTTGTCATTTTGATTTTAAAAATTATTACAAAAGGTCAAATACACTTTAAAGATGCCAGATATACTGTATATTTTGCAAAGTAATCTTTAAGAAGAGTCTACAACTATCCTCCTATTCCTATGACCATTTTATAATCTTCTGGGCTCATACTTTCCACAACAGGGCAGCCATTGCCTAATTTTGGCAGCACTGACCACAAGGCAGGAGTCCACAGCTCATTGCGGGGCACACTGACTCACACCAGCCTACTCTGGAGTCAGTACTTACCATAACACATCTTTAAGATGCAAAGGCAAAACACTCTGACACATTTGGTAAGATAATGCAAGATCTACATTGTGGAATGGAGCCCAAGTGTGTAGAGATGTACATAAACAGCGATCACCAATGTGTCCCACGCTCCTCCATTCACCTTGAAAATGAGTTAATTTATGAAGTTATGCTGAAACTTTAAAAAGACACAAAACGGAATATTCAAACGCATGAACTGGATTAAACCGGATTGAGATCGTTATATTATGCATCTTGAATGCAGGATCTTTCACCTCCATTAGCTCACTGGAAGCCCGGCCGCAAATGGATGAATCTGTCCCTTGTTTTATATATACTGTATTTATTAAATGTATAACAAACTGCAAAGCATGTAAAACACTTTAGGACTATATTACTACAGCAGTATTCTATATATATATATATATATATATATATATATATAAGGTTGACTGTCAAAGTAAAAACGGTGCCATGTCCAGCATACCTGTGCATACAGTCAGCACAGGCAGTAACTGTGTGATTATCTGCACCACAATACTGTACACTAGCAGTCCTCAACATGATATTCTTATGTTTACGTTTTCTGTGTTAGTGTACAGTAGCAGTCCTCAAAATTATTTTTAGGCTTACATTTTCAACTGCAGCACTCCAAGTGATCTTTTAACACTTATTAGCTCTTGGTTAAAAAGTCTTATTCCGTACCGATCACGGACAATAAGACATTGCGTCACTTTTTAATTGTTGCGCTGCTTACGCAAACTTTACAACGATCAAAATACAGAAGTTTCCAAATGTCATCGGCCATCGTGTGTGCCCCGCGCCTCTCTTCCCTCGTCCACCAGGTAACTCTGCAGACGGAACACCCCCGACGCCGCTTCTCACCTGCATTGTAAAAACAATCCAGCACCTCCGTTGTCCCCAGGGCCAGACTCTCGAAGGGAATGGCTTTCCATTCGGCGTGCACAGCCGCACAAGCCTCCTTCAGGCATTTCAGGGAAGCGATATCCTCCTGTTTCTCGGGCGTCACGCCGTCTTCCGTTAAAATGTATACCACCGTTACTGCTCTCCCTCGGCTCTTGGGGGACACAGGATTTTTTGAGTTGCTGCTGAAAGCAATGGCCAGGGAATCCTGCCATAAACTACCAGCTGCTGCACTGTTCGAAGTGTCGACAGGCTGGCGGGGTAACAAGGAATAATCGAAAGCATCCATGTCCCCGCTTCTCTCACCTTTCCCCGCTGACAGGTGATCCAGTAAATGCACAGTTCCCAGCACTCGAGCTCATTACTAATCTTTGATGTCTTCTCAGAAGAACTCTGATATCACGTGGCTCAAACTTCTTCTTTCGCACTTTACTTTTATTTTAGGTTTTCTCGCTCAATCCTGACCTCTACCGTCTGAATAATGTTACTTCCACGAATAGGCGCAAAAACCCCGTCAATAACCCGCACCTCACGAAAAAAGTGTGCCATAGTCTATGTACACTCACAGTTACCAGGGAAATTACAGACCCTCTTTTAGCTCAATCTGAGTTTACCCTGCAATGATTAGGTACCCAAAACACAAAATACGGTGTCAGGACAGGTTCAAGTCTAGCATTCAGTGCTGCTGGATTTGAGATATCCCATGAGCCGTCCTAACTCCCTTATGAGCTCCAGTCAGTGCTGCTGGACACACTCTGGCTCACTGTGTCCCTGACTTTGGATTAAATGGGTGAGAAAAAAATAGTTTTTACACTTTACTGCATTTACTTGATTGGGTAACCATAGACATACATAGGTAGACGCCGCATTCACTGTGCTGCCCAGTCGACACGATACGTCAGCGCGTCAGCCTTATTGCGAGTGGCAAAAGTGTCATTTAAACTAATACAGGTAGACGTGGAAGCCGGGTTTTCTGATGAAAAAACAATAACGTTTAAAACAGTATCGTTTGCATACAACAGATTTTGGCGAATCGCTTAAATGCATTTATTTATATCGATTTATACACGAATAATGGTAATTATTAAATAATAATAATTATTATTATCATTAAATAATTCCTCCCATATAAGTAACATTTCTCGGACTACCTTCTTCCATCTCCGAAACTAGACTTCGTCCTGTTCTTACGCAACACAGTACTGAAGTATTGATTAATACCCGAGTCACCTCACGTATAGATTACTGTAATGCTATTCTATCTGGCATCCCACAAAAACGTATCCATCGCTTACAACTTCTTTAAAATACTGCTGCCAGGATAATAGCCTGCTGTTCTAAATCCACTGAACATACTACACCTATTCTCTCTCAACTTCACTGGCTCCCTGTTATCTACCGAATACAATTCAAAATACCGCTCTTAACATTTAAAGCTCACCTCTGCCTCACTGATCTCCTCCAGACTTGCACTCCTCTCGCTCACTCAGATCCTCCTCTGCAGCTCCATTTTCTGTACCACACATCAAACTCAGTTCTATAGGAGCTCGAGCGTCTCTCCTATGCTCTTCAACTCGGGAATTCTCTTTCCTCTCGTATTCGTCAGCTCGATTCACTAACACATTTTAAAACTGTCCTCAAAACTTTTCTTTTCAAACTGGCATACCAATTGTGAATTTTGCACTGTTACTGCCTGTTATCTTTGTTTGTTTGCTAATTATTGCTTTTTTGATTTATAATTCTCTTGTTTTAATTTTACTAATGTTGTTTAATTTTATTGCAAGGTGACCTTGAGTGCTAAGAAAGGTGCCTATTAAATAAAATGTATTATCATTATTATTATTGAGACAAAAACTTGACCAATGTCTGAAAGTCAAAATAGTAAGACTGCAACTGCAGTCTGGTCTTTCTTTTAACAGTGAAATGATACACTCAATGAAAAAAATAAACAATTTTATTGTATACAAATTGGCTTAATAATTTCTGGAAATATTTCACTCATTCCTCTCTCAATCTGTCTCTCTCTCACACACATGCACACACACTTAATGTGGTTACTTAAATATATACAGGATAGGATCTAAAATCCATGAAACAGAACTGTCTTACATAGCTTTTTCCGTGTGTTGCCACTCTGTAATTTGAGAGTATTCAGTCTGGCAATATGGAACAACCTTAGTTTGTGGAAGACAGACACAACTAAAGACATAAGCATGAAATGATGGTTGTCAATTTCAAACTGTGTTTGCTCAATGTGCTCCTTGAGAAAATACACATCATCTGAACAAATCTCAGTCCGAACAAACTGATTGATCAAAGATACACTGACAGCTTGCCCTAATGTCAACTGTCGGATAACACACTCAGCTACTTTGACCACCTTGACTGTACCTGCAGAAGGAATCATCAAACCTCCTTTGTTTTTTAGGCCTTGTTCACACGGGCGTTAAAATCGAGCGTTTTATTTGCGTTCGTAGTGTCCAGTGAGCGCGGATCAAGCGCCGAGTGTTTTCTACACGTAGGAGTCAATGAGAGTGTTCACACGGGCTTTGGTGACATGCGTTTGTCCGGCTGCACGTTTATACGGCATCAAAAAAACGTTGCATGCAGCTTTTTCTTGGCGTTTAAAACCCAACGAACACAAGGAAACCGCTACTAGTTCGTTTTCTGTGCGTTTATTTTACGCTTCGGAGGACCGGATATATCCCATGATTTATTTTATTGTCTCATGTAATTTGTAAACCATGAACCTATTAATTTATGTTCTAATATAATATTTGATAACGATTATGTGGGGGGGGGGTTTTGGCATTTCAGTGCATAACACCGGTGTAAGCGCACACTCGACTACTGTTTCCTTACCTCAAAGTGGTAAGGAGTGGAGTGACAAGTAGTCTCTCTTCGGGGCTAACACCAAGTCGCATATTGGTTGATCGGCGTGCAATGTGGCATTGCACCAGCTGCAGCAGACAATCAAAAGTGGAAACCGACATCCAACAGTAATTAAAAAACTTGCGCGGAAATTTTCGCATTTCTTCATAAAGCACAAAAAAACTTCCTTTAACCCGATGTTGTGCAGTCAGAGGATGAACCCAGTAGCGGCGGCGATTTTTTCTCTCCCTACGTCGCCGTATTACGAGTATTTTTAAAACAAGAAGATTAATATCTAACATAGCAAAATGGTCCATATTGAAAGGAAGCACCTCAAATAAAACGACAAGGGCTTTCATATCCAGTTCCCGACACTACCTCCACAGGTTAACACACAAACTACAATTTGGGCTGCAGGCTGGCGTTAGACAGAGACAAACGAACGCCGGTGTAGAAGTCAATCGATCACCACCACAAAATGCAACATAAACGTCTAGGACGTTCAGAGCAAGTTCGTTTATCCAAAAACTTAACGCCCATGTGAACAAGGCCTAAAAGTGAGGAAGTGGTAGCTTTGATCATATGATGCCGGTACAGCATCTGTTACCAAACTAGCACGGCACACATCACAGGACAGCTTTCTCAAAATCCCATCTAAGAGCTACCTCCCACTGCTTCCTGAGGTGGATTTCTTTGGGAAACCTACAAAGTTTGAGAAATGTTAACAGCTAACAACAATCTACATAGTTAGTGACTAAATACATTTAGCCAAAACATTGTTTGGAGGCTCACTTTAACACATAAATGCATAGCTTTGCTATCTTAGCCTGGCGTAGCTAAAGTTAAGATTATAAAACGGGATTATCTAATGGCCAAATATAACCAAAACAATTTTTCAGCCTAACCTATGAAACGTAATCCACCGGGATCTGGTTTACAGCATACAGCAGTTTGTGCAATCCCAAGCAGCACTTGCGTGAGGCATCTTTAAACCATTACTTCACTCCACAGCAGTGCCACTCGCAATATGGTGGCAACGTTGACGTACGATGCTGCTGTTTCATGTGGCATCTAGTAATTCTATGTATATGTGGGTATCTACTACTTACACCAGAGGTCGCCAAGCCTGTTCCTGGAGGACCACTGTGGCTGCAAAATTCTAACATTTTTTTTAATGAGTGCCCTGTTTGGGCTGCTGATTAACTTCTTGTGAATTCATTTTAATTGAATTGCCTTTTTAAGATTTGTTCCCCTGAATTTCTCCATTGTTCCTCTGAATTGCTTCATTTCTTTCCTTAAACGGCACCCAAACAGAAATGAAATGTGAAGTGAGGGAGCCAACAGAAGACCAACAATGTCAAGGCCTCAAACTCCAACCAGCTGCTTAATGAGGTGCCAATTCTTGTCGTTAATTAAACCCGTTCTTTAAGTCCATGGCTTGTTGCTGCTCTCGTGGTACATTAGTAGACATTTCCAAAATTGTTGATTTTCTCTTTCTAAGAGCCCTGTTAAAATATTTTGAGGACCTGAGCAGATCAACATTCCTGAGACCTTCATCTTTCGTTATTTTCAGATATTGTACTTTGGGCACCAGTTGTTTTGGCTTAGTTTGTATTTCAGTATTGTTTGGCTGCTAATTAAGGAAAAAGAAACAATTAAGGGGTCTGAGTCTTCAAGAGCAAATTGATTACAATTAGTTCGAAAGAAGTTAATTAACAGCAAAAACAGGTCACTTGTTAAGAGAAGGGTTCGAATGAAAACCTGCAGCCATGGTGGTCCTCCAGGTCCGGAGCTGACGACCCCGTCTTAGATAACATAACATTGTCAAATTTGCTTAATCCAATTCACTGTTTAAGGGAGCCAAAGGCTACCCTAGCAACGCTGTGCACAAGGCAGGAACCAGCCTTGGTTTGGGCACCAGTCCATCACAGGCTCCACTCAGGCAGAAAGAACTTGGAATTTCCAATTAACCTTATAGGACAAGAACAGGCATTCCAGCCAGGGAGGAGCATGGGATATTACCTGGACCTGGACCAATATGAGAGGAATGATGGATGGATTGGCTGGGTGGGCAGAAAGATAACTCTGTGCCCAGTTTGTATAAAATAATGGATGGACTAGTGGAAGCCAGAACTTGGGAGTGGTTCCGTTCCCCATGTGCTAGGTGGTAGTGTTCCTCGTATGAGAACCTAGCTGGGACACCTGCAGGGGTGGTAGGGAAATGGAGTCCAAGAAGTGCAGCCCTTTAGGGGTCCCTTGGGATTGGTAGAGGGTGCTGTCAAGGGACGACCACCCGTCTTTGTCTGTGGCATGGAAGTGCTTCCTAGAGGAGACAGAATGACACCGGAAGCATTCCTGGGTCCAGCATAAAAGGAAGTCTGCTGACACACATGGCTGAGTCAGAGTTGGGAGGCAGCGGGCAAAACTCAGCAGAGATGGAGAAGGTGGAAGAATTGTTGGTTTATTGTGCCTTATTGTATTATTGTGGCTTATTTTTGGAGAGGTGATTGTGGAGCATGCTTTTGTAGAATAAAAATCCTTTATTTTATTCGTATACTTTGTGCTGTATTACAATGTCTGTAGTTTGGAGCTCCCTGGAGCCCCCTTGTGGTCACACCTACAATTCTTTTGAATGTGGGAAGAAAACCCATACAGATGCAAAGAACATTTGAAATCTTCAAAAACTGGCTGGTGTGATATTTTTTACCCAGGATACTGGCTCTGTGAGGCAGAAGTGCTGTCCAATATGCCATTCATTCATTTATTTTCCAGGCCTGCTTTACTCATTTTGGAGCCATGAGAAACCAGAGCCAGACTCTCTGTCAACAGCAAATGAAGAGCTTGTGTCTATCCTGACAGGTTTGGATACGACGCAAGACCCAACCCTAGTGGGGGTACCAGACCATTGCAGGGTACACCTGCCTAAATGTAACGTGCACATCTTTAAGATGTGGCTGGAGCCCCCAACAACTGTATGTAAATTTCATACTGGCGGTGCCTGGACTGGGATGGCAACTTTAAGGTAGACAGTTGTAAAAACCTCCTTTATTTATTATGCAATTTTCATTACGCTATAACTTATTAAGTTTATTACATAGAAAATCACTCAAAAAATCCCGGACCATCGAGAAGTGTGCAAACTGGCGACATGAAGAATCGTCTTCGCGCCAAACTGGAATTGTCCCCACATAAATCAAAGTCATCCAGAAGATCTGGATCTGCATAATTAGATCTGGACCACCCTGTATGCTCATTTCAGTTATTACAATTTGGTTTTATTGAGTTACTAAGCAGTTGACAAAATTCAGAAGGATATGAATATAAATACTTGTCAAGGACTTGCATTCCATCTAGGTTTAGTTCAAGCCTTTTCCGTGATGAGTCTGAGATAATCTCCTCATTTAAAGATTGTATCAGTGAAATTAATGGATGAAAATAAATTGAAAATCTAGTAATTAATTAAAACTCAGTCTACTCTCATTGTCCTACTGTATATAAGTAAGTTAGGAGAATGTTTAAATTGTACAGTTTGCAAAAAATTCAATTTTTAGTTAAACGTTTATTTTTAGTAATATACAATAGAATTATACACATTTTAGGCATATTAATAAACAATACAAGTATAATTTCAAGAAAGCTAAATAAAAATATAATTTTTCAGCTATGGAAGTATGATAGAAATGTTTCAAAAAGTTTATAGTTATCTGAACTACAGAAAACAAAGAAGCGCAATTCGCCATATTTGTCAAGGAAATGTATTCACTTCAGAAGCTGGTGATCCTATAATGCTTTACAGTTTGGCATTTGTTTGTGGTTTCCAAAAAAAAATATTGGATGTCAGAACAGCAGGTGACAAAATCAGCGAAACTTCATATCAGTGTACTTGTAAGAGTAGCCGATCCCTTTTCCTAATGCCCAATCAATGCCATAACTGGAAGGCCCTCCTTGCCCCTTCAAATATTTCCCATTTAAATTGGAACCATAGCAGTTTGTGTACCACCATGCTCCACTCACAGTGATCGCACAGTTTTGAGTGCCTTCATCGTTATCGTTGTCATATGTGGAGAATGGCTTGTTGTTATGAAGAGCAAGCGAATCACCTTTGAACAGAACAAAAAATAGATATAATTTACTATATGCATCTTTGAAAACTTCATACTGCATGAGGTTGTCACAGCTCTATAATAGCTCACAAAATAAATTAGCCCTGACAAATAACCTAAAAAGAAAGGAATGCTTTACTTTGGACTTGGAATTTATTACAAAAAGCTTGGGTTGCATCTCTGTTTTTTAAAAACAGACTTTCCTTAGACTGAATGACATACCTACAGAGCCTCCCGTGTATTTTCCCAGGCGAAGTCTGTATAGATCTGTCTCCCCCTCCAATTTGAAAGACTCATACTTTGCATAGACTTTATTATTTTCAAAGTCTTCTAAATCCACTCGCAGTTCATGATTACCTAAATACAAATAGAAATAAGGAGTAAAAAAGGCCATTTTTTAAGAAAAATGGAAAGGACAAAAGAACCTACTGTACTGGTGATGTCTGTATACCAAAGGCTTATGAGTACACCTGTCAAATTTCCTTTTTCAGATCTATCCATCTATCCATTTCCTGAACTCACTAAATCCTATTTACAGTAGAAGCTTTACCACCTCATTCTGTATGAAACAACTGTTAGTTTTGCAGATTGTTTAGTGTTCCTAACTTGCAAATCCAACATCCTAGGTTTGAACCCTACATCCTGTTTTTTTCACTCCACCTTTGTTTATGTGTGTTTTTTCCAGTACTCAGGTATTAGATCAGTTTCCCAAAGGCCTATGTGTTAAGTTAATTATTGACTCTAAATTGGATGCCCTATATGAGGTTCCTTATCCAAGTTTGGTTATTGCCTTGAGTTTAGTGTTGTCGGGGATGTTTTGGCCCCTTGCACATTACAATCTAATCACATTTTAGCATTTATCTAAAGTGCCAGTATTGCCATCACTGCCAATGCATGATGTTATCCTATGCTCACTCTAAGCCAGGCTTTGGAGTGATTCAATTTTTCCTCCAGAAAACACATCCAAGTCAGGCAGAATCTCTATTAGACTGAGGGGCCTCCCTCCTGCGGCACCGAAGAATTTAGACATAGCTGCCCATGAGCCTATAACTCCTATGTAACCCTTTGGGTGCCCAAATGGAAGCTTGATCAGAGGGATGTGGTCACCCACAGAATGGCCCAGCAGACAGCCTCCTACTGTCCATCCTTTATTTTGGCTTCATGAAGAGGAAAAGGATCACCAACCAAGCCAAGGTGACCATCCAACCCTGCCGCCCATCCATTACAGTGGCCTCCCAGCTGGGTAAGTATTCTGTTGTGTTAGGATCATAGGGTGACCCTTTTCTCACCTTTATTATGTAGACCTTAACAAAATGTCTTCAAATCCTTGTTATATCCCTCATGTTTTACATTACCTTTTATATTTTTGATCTCAGGTAGGAAGACAGAGTACCGGAACATGCAGGAGAAACTGTTGCACATTTATTCATGTATTAAACATTAAATCTTATAACTAGTGCTATAAACAAAAATCAAACAGAATGTTGCATTGTATACCTTACAACTTGATAGTGCTAGATGTGCAGTTTCAGGCGTCACATAAACTTGTAGTTACACTCAGTTCTCTTCTTAGCTAGCACATCGTCTGTTTTAGGCCAAGCAGCTTGACCATCTGAATGTGACCACCAAGAGAGAGATGGTCTTCTCAAGATGATAAAATGGCAGTTAGAGAAATTGAGAGACAAAGATACTAAACTTATGCCAATCCTTTGGTTTCCTGTCACACATCAGGAGCCAATGGGGCATTGTGGTGACTCTCCTGATTCAATAACCAGTCCTGTCCAGCTGTAACTCAGTATTCCAACTCTATACTTCATACCAGCTCTTCTACATTGGGAACATGGTTGTGTTAGGTGACCTACCCTAGGGTACCCATGGAGACAGTGACGGGATCTGAAAACAAGTGCAGCTTATTAGCCATTAGGTCACACAGAAGTTAGGAAATACGTTTGTGTGATTTAACACACAGCAAAGCAGTCATATACAGTATGTTAATATTTTATATATAAAAAAGACAATTCTCTGAATATATGGTCTGTTCTGAAATAGAATGAAGTATAGTGGATCAGAAAGTATTCAGACCCCTTCACTCTCTGCATGTTTTATTGTGTTACGGATGGAATTTTAATGGATAATTTTGCCATTCTTCCCATAAGTGTACACTCAATAAATCTTAATGACAAAGTGAAAATATGGGTTCAGAAAAGTTTACAATTTAAGAAAAAATCAAAAACTGAAATCCCTCATTTCTTTAAGTATTCAGAATCTTTGCTTTGGCTCTCCAAATTTCTGTCAAGTGAATCCTGTTTGCTTTAATTATCCTTAAGATGTGTCTAGAACTTGATTGGAGTCCACATGTGGCGCACAGAATTGACTGGACATCATTTAGAAAGACACACACACACCTCTGTATATAAGGTCCCACAATTCACACGGTGAATTGGAAGAAGTTTAGAACCACAGGGACTTGTCCAGCCAAACTGAATAGCTGGGCAACAGGGGGCTTGGTCAGGAAGGTGATCTAGAACCCAATGGTCACTTTAACAGAACTTTAGAACATGCCAAAAGGATGGCTGTCTCAGCACCACTCCATCAATCAAGTGTTTATTGTAAAATGGCTAGCAAAAGTCACTCTCGAGTGAAAGGCGTATGAAAACCCATTTGGAGTTTGTCAAATGGCAATTAAAGGATTCTGGTCTGATAAGGCAAATATTGAAGTCTTTGGGCAGAACTCCAAGCACTATGTCTGGCAAAGAACAGGCACCGCTCTTAGCCTGCCTAATACCTTCCCTTCCATGAGTCACGGTGATGGCGGCATCATACTATGGAGTTGCTCCTCAGTAGCAGGGACGGGACTTTTGGTCAGAGTTGAGCGAAGGATGAATGCAGCCAAATACAGAGAACCTGCTCCAGAGAATATGCAACCTCAGACTGGGGAGATTATTCACCTTTCATAATGACAATAATCTGAAGCATATACAGCTAAGGCAATGCTGGAGTGGCTTCTGAATCCAATGTAAACACAAAAATACCCTACCATAAGCATTTCAAAATGTTATAAAACTAATATCTACTCAGCAGGTTTTCCTGAGGTCTTACTTGTGACCGCCATAGCCAGATTAAGCCTCGGCTCTTTGAGACACTTATAAATGACATGTTACTCTTGTAGTTATTATAATCACGCACATAATGACTCATTAATTATTTGTTTTCTATATTACTTTTTTTTCTTAAATATTACAATAGATGACATTTAATGTGTCTGTATTTCATCTTTGTCAACATTTAGAAAAGCTTGGTTGTTATGACTATTGTCAAGGATGCCAGGGGCCACGACCCGGCCGGGACGTCTTGGAGGA
>JANRMT010062849.1:20363769-20379335 GCA_026402145.1 Polypterus bichir lapradei
GGTGACATGAACGTGTCTGCCTGTCTGTGTCCGGGTTCAAGTTCACACTATCCATGCTGGTAGACATATGGTGCACACATTCTGTGATCTATGACTGTTGAAACTGCTTAATTAAAACCCCACACAAATACAAAATGCCAAACTACTGTGGGTTCAAATCCCTCTGCTGATGCTGTGTGACCATAAGCAAACCAATGTGCTCCAACTGTCAGTCAGTCATCTTCCAAACCCGCTATATCCTAACACAGGGCCACAGGGGTCTGCTGGAGCCAATCCCAGCCAATACAGGATGTAAGGCAGGAACAAACCTTGGGCAGGGCACCAGCCCACCACAGGGCACACACACACACACACCAAGGACAATTTAGGATCGCCAATGCACCTAACCTGCATGTCTTTGGACTGTGGGAGGAAACCCACACAGACACAGGGAGAACATGCAAACTCCACACAGGGAGGACCTGAGAAGCGAACCCAGGTCTCCTTACTGCGAGGCAGCAGCGTTACCACTGCGGCACCTTGAAAACCAAAAATAAATTAAACCAATTGTATCATAAATGTCGTAAGTCAGCATGGATAAAGGCATCAACCAATTAAGTAAATGTAAATGTAATGTCAGTTAAGTTAATTAATTGAATTAATAATTAATCTTACTTAATATATATATTAATAAACAGAAATGATTCAATATGATCTGCTTCTTTTAGTCTCAGCTTTTAAATCAAGGCTGAAGTCTAATTATTATAGTCTAGTATACTCTGACTAGAGCTATGGATTAGCTATGTTAATTGCATGTCTGTTTGTTAGTTATTTGTACAAAAATATCAGCATTACAATAATTATAAACTGCTATTAACCCTCATCTGTTCTGTTTATCTTCTTGCTATTCTGGAGTGGCTCTTGGTGCCACTGCTCCACTGCCCAGCTGCTTTCATGTCCATGGAGAAGACATCTGAGATTTTGGGAGCTTTGGAAAGTTTCTGTTGTCAGACTGAATGACCCAGCACAGGCTCTACTCTGGAATGCCCAACTAGTTGATTGACTGTGACTGTGACCATGTCTGATTTGATTTTCTCTGTTATAATTGACCATGGACCCAACAGAGGTTGATTTTCTCCAGGGATGCAGCTGACAAGGAAGTTTTGTTTTCTTCTCCTTTTTTACAAACTGGCCTCAATTCAACATTTGACAGATATTGCTGGGCTCCATTTATGTTAATCAGTTTTAAACTACTTTGTTTAAACAAATGTGTGTATGTATTATCCATCCATTATCCAACCCGCTATATCCTACAGGGTCACGGGGGTCTGCTGGAACCAATCCCAGCCAACATAGGGCACAAGGCAGGAAACAAACCCCGGGCAGGGCGCCAGCCCACCGCATGGTGCACACACACACACACACCAAGCACACACACTAGGGACAATTTAGGATCACCAATGCACCTAACCTGCAAGTCTTTGGACTGTGGAGGAAAGCGGAGTACCCAGAGGAAACCCATGCAGACACGGGGAGAACATGCAAACTCCATGCCAGGTGGACCCGGGAAGCGAACCCAGGTCTCCTAACTGCGAGGCAGCATAATTAGTAATTTGTAAAGTTTGTTTTTGTATTTTACCCGAGAACTATGCACCTGCACTCATTGTAGACTGCTATACAAAAATACACTGAATTAAATGAAAATGTATTAATAGAGCAAGAGTAACAATGAAATGAAAAATAACTAGGAAACCTGATTTACAAGAAAATAATAAATACATTATGATACATTTTGCACAAAACCTCACTATATCTCTATTTACAAAGAAGGATTTAACCAACCCAAATACTAAATGAGTTAACTATTATAAAGGACTTAAATATTACATCAGAGCGCTATTAATTTCCTAAGCACAAACCCAAAATTGAACACTACAGGCAAATCCTAAAATCTACTCTGAATTGAGCAATTTCCTTCTCCTATGTACCAGTTGATCAACTGCCACCGTTCACCTTGCAGTTTTGGTGAAGTGTGGCTTGAAAGCTCCAATCCAAGCCTATTTCAGTGTCATTTTGGGAATCACTGCTGGGATTGGAGAGCATGTTGTTTGAAAAACACTAAAGCTGTCATGCTAGTGCATCGTCTGGTGGAGCTAGCTACTTTTACACCTTTGAACATCAATTTACCTCTTTAAAGGTCATTCTGGGGTCCATAACAGACAGAAGAGCTCCATTTGTTTCTAAAAAGGGACATCTTTCTGTCATCCACTGAAGGACTGGAGTAGGATTCACTTAATCCTTTAAATTTCTCATATACTATTTAAGATTTGTAATGCCCTACTCTTGTATTATGTCTGTTTTTCCAATGGGTATAATGTTACCCTCTTTACTGGTCTAAGTGGGTTTGAAAACAGATAGATAGAATCATTTGCACATATATATTTACTCTGCATAAGACAATATTAAGCTAAATTTTGCAATCACTATTATCTCTAAGCCTAAAATTGCACCACCCAACTATTCAGTTTACATAAGTCTACTTCAAAATTATTACCATTTCGAGTCAGAATATGAATGTTTTCATTTCCAAGCCAGAACTCAGATTGCTGTTTTCCAAAGCCAAATTTGTATGGATTCCATTTTCGATAGAAATCCACTGAGCCATCCATGCGTCGTTGAAAAACCTGTGATGATCGCATTATGGAGAGTAAAACACTTAATAAAAAGACTTGTTTACCTCTTTCATGACAGTAAGAAATTAAACATCATTAGCAAATAAATAATTTTTTTACTCACTATAATTATTTAATTACAGAATTTTCTGTAATAATATAATAAAATGGGTAAATAGCCTAAATAGCATAATACATTTGATGAAAATTGATACATCCAATTTTCTGCTAACTGAATGAAGTCATATAGCCTTCAGCATTTTTAGTGTGAGAATACTTACTGTCCAGCCTCCACCCTCGGTGTCCATGTCACAGTAGACTGTCACCGCTTTGCAGGTGTCGGAGTACACTGTGTACCAGCCACTGATTGTGTCTCCCCGCTCGAGATGCTGCAGGCAGTTCCGGGCACCTGTAATGGGAAGTAAAAAAGATTACTGCAGGATGGCTGTAGCCTGATCTCACGTTCACTTGTTTGATATTTAAAGACAAAAAATGGAATTCTTTTTTAGGTTTACATAGCACATAAGTGAGTGAGTTTACCATCCATCCATTATCCAACCCACTATATCCTAAATACAGGGGTCTGCTGGAGCCAATCCCAGCCAACACAGGGTGCAAGGCAGGAAACAAACCTCAGGCAGGGTGCCAGCCCACCGCAGGGCACACACACACACACACTAGGGACAATTTAGGATCGCCAATTCACCTAGCCTGCATGTCTTTGGACTGTGGGAGGAAACCCACACAGTCACAGGGAGAACATGCAAACTCCACGCAGGGAGGACCCAGGAAGTGAACCCATGTCTCCTAACTGTGAGGCAGCAGAGCTACTGCTGTGCCACCCGGTAGTGAGTTTACCATGATTATTAAATTAACATGATTTTTGCACTTTAAAGAAATTCTGCTTGACTGAAAAATGACTTTTATGAGGGCTTTTGAGATAGCATTTATTGATTAACTTTAGTGCAAATACAGAATATGTGCACTACAGTAGTAGAATGATGGTCCACATTCAGGAAAGAGCTTTATAAAATACTAATTGTCTGATATTTATGCAAACTCATTCAGAGTCACCACATGGCCATACCCTTAAATCCCCTAAGATGACATTCTCAAACCCCGTGGTGCATGTTGAATGTAACAGCTGTCTTACCTATCTGACAAAGAGAATCATTGAAGGTCGCGCAGATTCCTGTGCACATAAAGACAAAAGAGAGATTTAAAATACAAGGTGCCTTTATTTTTAGGATGCCGTATTACAGTTTAGAATGTAACACCTATGAATTTAGAGATACAATATTGAATAAATGCAACCGCAAATAAATTCAGCTTTCATTTTCACATATGCATGTATGTGTATGTAAGTATGTATGTGTTTATAGGAAAGTTTGTGCAAGTGAGCCTGTGACAGTTTTTATCTCAACATTCAATACATATTGTAACATGTTAGTTAAAATAAGAACAGTAGATGGCACTAAAATTGCAATATTTGCCTCAACAGAACTAAAAGAAAACTGAAAAACTTTTTTTCTAATCCACTGACAAACAATTTTCATTTTTATCAGCTGCTACACTTTTTAAACGATCAGGTCAAGCCATTTCCATTAGCCAGGGTGCAATAACATAACTAGACGATTTTTGACCTTTCCATTCATATATTTGTCAGTTAAAATGCAGTGTACTGTATATAGTACAAAAGATGTTAAGGAGTGAAAATTTTACAAGAATGGTGTAGTGAGCTAATGCAGTGGCAGAGAAGTACATGAGTTGTACAGGATATGTAGAAGGGAAATGTGACCATGGTGAGGTCTGCGGTGGGAGTGACGGATGCATTCAATGTGGAGGTGGGATTACATCAGGGATCGGCTCTGAACCCTTTCTTATTTGCAATGGTGATGGACAGGTTGACAGACGAGATTAGACTGGAGTCCCCATAGACTGTGATGTTTGCTGATGACATTATGATCTGTAGTGATAGTAGGGAGCAGTTTGAGGTGACCCTGGAGAGGTGGAGATATGCTCTGGAGAGGAGAGGGTCAGTAGGAACAAGACAGAATACACATGTGTAAATGCAGGGAGTAGAGTTGGCAAAGGTGGATGAGTTTAAATACTTGGGATCAACAGTACAAAGTAATGGGGATTGTGGAAGAGAGGTGAAGAAGAGAGTGTTGGCAGGGTGGAATGGGTGGAGAAGAGTGTCAGGAGTAATTTGTGACAGACTGGTATCCGCAAGAGTGAAAGAGAAGGTCTACAGGACAGTAGTGAGACCAGCTATGTTATATGGGTTGGAGACGGTGGCACTGACCAGAAAGCAGGAGACAGAGCTGGAGGTAGCAGAGTTAAAATTGCTAAGATTTGCATTGGATGTGATGAGGATGAACAGGATTAGAAATGAGTACATTAGAAGGTCAGCTCAAGTTGGATGGTTGGGAGATAAAGTCAGAGAGGCGAGATTGTGTTGGTTTGGAGGTGTAGAGGAGAGATGCTGGGTATATTGGGCGAAGGATGCTAAGGATAGAGTTGCCAGGGAAGAGGAAAAGAGGAAGGCCTAAGAGAAGGTTTATGGATGTGGTGAGAGAGGACATGCAGGTGATGGGTGTAACAGAACAAGATACAGAGGACAGAAAGATATGGAAGAAGATGATCCACTGTCGCAACCCCTAACGGGAGCAGCCGAAAGAAGAAGAGAGAAAGAAGGGTGCAGTGAGCTTATAAAACCCTTCCAAAAATGACTGTAGCATCACAAGATACAAAAATTCTTTCAGCTCAGGATTTTAAACCATTTCATGAACAGAATTGGTGAATAGGGATGACTTATAACAAACCTGTTACATTGGTGTTTGTAAGTGGAATGTGCTTCTTGCAGACGGTAGCTTTAAGTGAGCGTAGTTGAGTTAAGGAGTGAGGGTTTTATGACAGTGTTTCTGTGGTGTTATCACCACTGCAACTTATTAGATTAGATAATGCCTTCCCAGGCTGCTGAAATGTTCTTCCAGCCACACTGAATTGGTTGCTGATTTCTGTAGCCATAATTATAGATTTTAGTCCAGTAGATTCTCTGTTTTTGTGAATATCTGACTGCTTTTTATATGTGTAGGAAATCATGATTGGGAGCAATAAGTCATGTATTTATTATTACATGCCTTTCACATTTATATGTATAAAAATGTCCTTTATATCTATCTATAGCAGTGGATCCCAAACTCGATCCCGGGGACACACTGTGGCTGCAGATTGTTGTTCCAACCGACTTCCATTTTTCATTGGAGCCTTAGCCTAATTAAGTGAGTCATTATTTCCCACTTTCTGTGTTTTGAAGTCAATGTAAAAATTACAAACTAAGTTTGGTAGATTTTTATTAAAATGTAATGAGCAGTTATATGGGGAATATGTAGTTTTATTTTAAGTCATTAACAATATTTTCAGTATTCTTCTTTTCGAGATGTTCTGGTTATTTAATTGATTATTTACTAATTAGCAAGTGTGACACAAGTCGTTGCTGCTTTCATCATTCCGCGTGTCTGCTATGCTGGTTGCTAATTGTCATCATTAGGGTTAAATGAAGGGAGTAAACTGCATAGGAAAAGGGGAAAATAATAAGACAACAACAAAAAAAGGAGCATTTATAACTTTAGAAAAAAATAGAAATATTTATAAATGTCTTATAAATGTAAAAACCATACTGTTGTGTTTTTCCGAATGCAGAATAAGAGTAAAAAAGGCCAGCTAATTAAATGAGATCAGTTGTTATCGATTATTATCACCGACTGTGGATCTGGTTGGAACAAAAACCTGAAGCCATTGTGGGTCCCCAGGACTGAGTTTGGGAACCACTAATCGTCAGTATTATATAGTGCATTTCAAATATATTTACATTAATCTATGTATTATAACATACCTTTCATACTTACTTGTATATAGTGCCTTTCATATTTATCTATTTGTCATATCAAGTGATTTCTGACACCGGAACAACTCATACAGACTACATTTGCAGACCTATAACACTGTGATTATTCATGATGAAAAGAAATTCTAAACCATTAACATTTGAGAATGTAGATAAATGACTGAAGAAAACTGAAGTTATAGACATTTCCAGTCCTTATTATTTGTTTTTTAATTTTTATATCACACATCAGATTTAGTGATTGACTTAAGAGTGAACTTTGAACCCACACCCTCAAAATAAAGAGTACAAAGCCATCCACCAGACCACTGAGCATCCAAAACATAACTTCACTCATTCAAAATAAATAAATAAAGTGTTTTTGCTCTATCATTTGACAAGCCTGAATAGATAATATGCTAGAAAACACATTTTCATGAAATATGGTAAAGTGAATTTAGATAGCAGATAGCACTCAAGAAAGTCATAAGCACCATGATGCAGAAATTAACCAAAGATTAATGCATTTTGCTAAATTATTGAATATATCATAATAACCTGTAAACCAGTCAAAGGTCATCATAGGTACACTGCAAGTGGTGACATATACACCTTAGAAAAAAAGTTTTTTGAGTGTTTGTTTTGTACATTCTAGTATATCTTAGATTGCAAAAACATAATTGTTGAAATTACCACAAACACTCTTCTCTAAGGCAATTACTTGTGTCACAACTGCAAACAAACAACACATCCTTTGTAAAACACCCCATAAAGAGCTCATGAAATGGATAGTTTTATCTCTCCCTTTTCTTTAATCTGAATATTTCAGTTTTAGCCCTTTTCAGGCCATTTTTAAATAAAATGCTCAGCTTGTGTAGCACAGCTACTTTGGTGATGTATTTGTAACAATTACTCCACTTCTACAAAAGGCAAACCAGTTATGAATGCTTAATATTGATTGGGATAAATCAAATTAAAATTATGAAAAAAACTGCATTTTCCATTTTCAAGAAATAACTTACCTTCTATCCAGAGCGGAGTGCCCTAAAATAAAATAATTCGCCTTCAGAAATGAAGGCTGAGTTTTACCTTGGCTTCCTCTGTCTCCTTTGTCTCCCTTCTCTCCTTGAGGACCTATCTTGCCGTAGGTACCTTGCTCCCCTTTCTCTCCTGTACCACCAAAAATGACCACCATTAAGATTCAATTCTGTGAGTAGTAGGCCCACCATAACAATTTCTACTTTACTTCAACATCAACTCAGTTCTGAATGTGTTTCTTGTTCCAACATTTGTACAAGGATCACTCAAATGCAAGTAAATTTCTGCACAATCACATTGAAGAATACGTGTAAAATGGTGGCACTTTATTGCATTTGTTAATGATAGTGATTGCTGTATACATTATCTGTTTAGTCAGGGCTGACAGGCCAGGAGCCTATCCTGGCAACATCAGATGTCCGGCAATAACTAACTCTGGATGTGCTGCCTGGCCATTGCTGGGGACACTCAGGCACACACTCCCACTCATTCTCAAATATAGGGCTAATTCAGGGTCACCAATTAATATATCACTCTGGATAAGGGATTATCTGAAGAAAATTCAACACAGATGCAGGAGAATGTGCAAATGCCACACAGTTTCTGGGTTCTGGACCTGTGAGATAGTAGCCATAACCGCTGCACTAATAGAGACAGAAGTTTTGATGTAAAGAAGACAGAAGTTTCCAGGTAAAGTAGTAATATTCACTGGCCATAGCCCCAGAGAGTGTTGATGCATTGCTTGTTGATTAGAATTTCCCTCAAGTCTGTAACAACATTGATCCTATGAACCTAAGTACTGTGGTGTTTCCAGGCCCCGCTTTTCTTGATATTAAATTTGCCAAGTGCTCACCTTTAATCCCTGGAGTGCCATTTTGACCATTGCTTCCAGGATAACCATTTTGTCCCGGTGTACCAGGTGTGCCTGCAGACCCAGGGCATCCCTGCAAGACTGTGAATTTTTCAGAGCCCAAGTTGAGCACTTTTACCTCTGTGAAGAAGATTGAGTAGACAGTTTATGCATGCTGTATGTTCAGAGTGGCTTTCAAGTCTTTTAGACTAACCATCAAAATGGCTTTTCTCCAACACATTCTTGTTTGTCACTGTGCCACATACCATTAGTTAGACATACAAGTAAGAATTCTATTATCCCCTGTACACATGATAATACTAATAGTACTGTTATTATTACTACCTTACCACTTCACCCATACCTGTATTTTTAAGGTGCTAGAAAAACTTGCTCTGCTGTAACACATTTGAATGAAAAAGATAGCTTAAATTTTATTTATGCAGAGCCTAAAAATAATAGCTTAAATAGTCCAAACAGTTCCAAAAGTTCTTTTGCACCCAGGCTCAGGCTCAGTACACATGCATCACTGTGAATGTGACTCTGCTTTTATGTTTGTTCAAAATACGACACAGCACGAGAATGAGCAACAAGATACATATTCTATGTTTTATTGTTATTTAAAATATTCAATATAGCCTAACATTTTGTCTTTCATGCAAAATGTCTTTGAAAACAGCATTTTTTATACTTACCTGGACAATTGGTGCCACTTTCACACAGTACAGCAGGAAAAAGTAGAGTAATGACCAGTGTCGTCTTGACCACTAGAAGCTGCATGACTGAAATGACAATATAATCTCAATGCACGGATCTTCTGAGCGATGCCACCAGCTGGAAGGAGGAGGAGAAGCAGGAGAAGATGGGGAATTGCCTTTTCTTCATTAAAAACATTTTCAGTCCTATCCCTTGTTTATTGTAGTGTTTCTCATCACAAGCAATCCATCATCTTCATGACCGCCTATCTGTGTTTTCCCAAAAATGAGTCCCAAGAGCATAGACTTTGCATTTATGTGTCAAGAAGACAAAAAACACAGCAAACTTTTTAAGAGCAGAAACCTTTTAAGCATTTTTTCAGGAGACTTTTTATTTTGTAAAGTCTGGGATATTTCACTATTTCAACAGGAAAACAGGATGTTACAAGTACTGAGGTCTAGTATATCTTAACATGTGCTTATACTCAGGGCTGTTTCTGGGCATAGGCTGTCCAGGCAAGGGCCTAGGGTGCACTGTAGTGGTCAAGGCACATTTCTGAGATTCCTATCTTTATTTTGTTTAGAAAAACGTTGTCTGGACCGGATCGGTGCAGAAAGAAATGTTTATGTTTTGCGCCTCAGCAGCGCCTGAACTGTCTGCACTATGCACAGCACAGTCTGTGTGCTGTTGTATACACTAGTGCAGGGAGCATGCCAGGCATCTTATGCAGCATGCAGCCTCCTTACTATCTGTGTGCCATGCATGTAACAGTGAAGCAGAGCCACTTCATCGCCTACAGTCAGCCGATGCCAGGACCAGGAGTTCCGACTCACCCCCTGGTCTTCCCACGGGCCGTGCAGCCTTCCAGACAGACACAGTCCCAGTCCTCTCCTTTTCCTCTTCAAGCGTGGCACCTCAGGGTGAGTGATGGCCAACCCAGGTGCAGTTCGGGCAATTTCCTCTTGTCATTGCTGCTGCCCACTTAGCTCTTTCCTTGGGTCTGGAGGTGCTAAGGTGGAAGAGTACGTCTGAGGAGAGGAGGTCTTGGAGTCAGGAGCATTGGCACTGTAGAAAGGACACTGTGGCCACTACAAATATATTATACCAGTAATAGCGCACTGCATGCTAATGCGCACTGAATACACTTGACTTGAGCATTCACAGTTTCCATCCTCTTTCTTTCTTTGTACGTTTAGCATTCATTTGCTCAGAGGCTGATGCGCTTGCTGCTTCCTAAGCAGCTCTTCTTTTCTCCACCCTAGCAGCCCGCTGCTTCTTCTCTTCTTTCATGGGCATCTTTTTGCATTAAAACTGATTAAGTCTGTGTTTGTGTTGCAATTTCTTAGTACATTTTCATTAATTTTTCACTTAAGCTGGCACTTAAGTCTTTGATCTGCCTCTAGAATGATTTAAGATATGAAGAGGTAGGGGAAGTGACGGCGAAGGTGGTAGGGAATGAGAACGGCGCCCATACACATGCGCCACATGGCTGCCCTGCTGCAGAGAGTTGATTCTACAATAAAATAAAAATAAAAAGAGGAATAACCTTGGAGGTCAGTCATCACCCCAAAAGCAGATAGTAGACGTCACGTAGTATATGTGTACCAAATTTCAGGTCAATAGCTCAAACGGTTTGCGAGCTACAGGTGATTTAAAATCCTGGACAGACAAATGGACAGCCATGGTGACATATCTTATATATAAAGATATTGATATTATAAAAGATTTTGCTGCATGAAAGTCAAGGTATTTCTGATTTTAAAAAGACTTTTATTTGTAATGTTAAATCCCTCCATTTACCAGGGACGTGTGTCTAATATTATTTATTTATTGTACTTTCAAGTTTGTAGAGTCAGTTAAATAAGTTATTTACACGCTAAGTGGTTCTATTTTGTTATTTTATTGTTCTATATAAGTTATGTATGTTTTGGTACATACACAATTTACATGCAAGAGTTTTGTTGTTATTATTTTATCATTCTATTTACATTTATTTATTTTTAATTAAATAAGTGATTAACCATATTTGTGTGTGTGTCTGTGTATGGTGGTGTGAAGGTAGGGGTGACAGATTGTCTTGCCTGGGACACCAAACAGGTCAGAAACATCCCTGCTTATACTCAGTATGTCCTTCTACATCGACAGAGTAAATGCATTTGAACACTTTATTATGAGCGTGCTTTTATTTGAATGCAGCTGAGTGAGTGTTCTTATGTTGGATGGTGTTGATAATCCAAGCCATTCAGCGTGGTGTAGAGGCTAACATAGTGAACTATAACCCACATAGTCGATGTGTGCCTGTCCCTCATGTGACCCTTTGTAAGTCACTTAATAGTAAATAGTAATCCATCATCTGTAGGTCTGTAAAAAGTTGTAATGTTTCCAACCTTGTAACTGTCCTTTAGCAAACCACTTAATTTAGTTCAGAATTACATGCCAAACCCCATCTCTGCCACATTGTATTTTTGAAACGTTTATAGCAAACTCACCTTAGTCATTACAGGGGGTCCTCGGGTTACAACACAGTTCCGTTCCTACAACAGTGACGTAACCCGAATTTTGGTGTCGAACCACACTCTAGCCTAAGTCACTTACCTATCTTAACACATTTGCAAAATCATAATCTAGAACATAAAAACACAAAATCTGAGCCTGAAAAAAAAGAAAAGGACATAAATATACTGTACTGTACACTGTACTGTAGTAACAGAAAAAATGAGTGTAAAAAATGCTTACCTTTATTCTTTCTCATGTCTCAATTTTTTTAAGTTTCTTATGGGAGTGAGTGTTGTAAACTCGAAACGTTGTATGTCGAAACGTTGTAACCCGAGGACCCCCTGTATATTATTTTTTAAATTTTCTATGACATGATCAATCTCTTTCTTTTTTCGAATATGTGACATTTTTTGTGCTTACTGCTTCTAGCTTCTTTCCAGGTTGCTTTGGCAGACCCTTCTACACAAATCATACCTCATGAGTACACAAGTGTAGCCTAAACATTTCAGTTCTAGCTTGGGGTCTGTTAAAAGAGACCCATTGATTGATATTTTTTTGTGATGCCATTTTAAAGTATGCATGAACTTTTACATATTGTTGTTTCTGAGTAGTCATCATCACCACCATGAATCATTTGATTGCTAATCTCCAATATGACATAGCACTTTTCACCATAAAACAAAAAAATGGACATTTATGAATATCATTTACATTTCTCTTTTTAGTGTTCAGTATCTGATAATAATTTTAATAATGTTCTTGTTACTTTATGAACATATTTTTGATTGACCGTGAAATGTGGTGTTCCTCCCCTTCACATGACGTTTACTGAAGGCCATCTCCTCCCCTGACCACCCTTCCAATGGTGCTACCACTGCTGTGATCTTCAACACCTCCTTCCAAGTGGCTCTAATGATATTTCTTCTCCTGTGTTCCATGCCTGCTCATTCATGCTACCAAATTACGTCACTCACTTGTGGTCAAAGGTAACACCGTCTACAATCATCTGCCCAACTCTGTGAACTGATCCAAGCCAGGATCCTCCCTGAGATTAATGACACTGCTACTCTTTAGTCACATGATCGTCTCTCTCCCTCTCTCTCCCATTCACTTACTCACTCACACTGACATACACACATATACACAAACTCTTTCCCAGGTCTGTGTGACCCCAACAGAATTTTGAATGTCAAAAAAAAACTGGCTGTATGTTTTTTCTTTTCCACTATTTAATAATAAATGCTAATAGTACATTTTATTTATATAGCACTTTTCCCATGCTCAAGTTGTTTACCATGACAAACAGCTAAAACGTTAATGTACAAAGGTCATGCCAAACATAATGAGCAAACTGATATTACTACGTTTCTGTAAATTAATAGGAAATGACTTCCTGTCAGTCAAACCCAGCTTTACTTTTCTAGCCAATCTCCATCCCAATTGATGCATTTTTGCTGTTGTTCTAAGTTTGGAGATCCCTTGCAGTTGAACTCTGTTTCAGACATGAAAAAACAAAAAAACTGCATAGTGTACTGTTAAAATCTTTGATTTTCATATATCAGTTATCTCTAAACATCCATCCATCCATTATCCAACCTGCTATATCCGAACTACAGGGTCACGGAGGTCTGCTAGAGCCAATTCCAGCCAACACAGGGTGCAAGGCAGGAAACAAACCCCGGGCAAGGCGCCACAGGGTGCGCACACACCAAGCACACACAAGGGACAATTTAGAATCACCAATGTACCTAACCTGCATGTCTCTGGACTGTAGGAGGAAACCAGAGTACCTGGAGGAAACCCACGCAGACACAGGGAGAATGTGCAAACCCCACACAGGGAGGACCCGAGGAGGCGAACCCGGGTCTCCTAACTACGAGGCAGCAGCTCTACCCACTGCGCCACTCTAAACAATTTCACTTTATTTTATTTTATGTATTAATCTTTTGCTACACACAGGAGATGTATTTCCTTCAAGGTACATCTTGCAAAGAGATTTACCCATTGCTTGTTATTAATGAAGGGATCATATACAGTGCATTCAGAAAGTATTCAGACCCCTTCACTTTTTTCAGAATTTGCTATGATGCAACCTTCCGCTAAAATCATTTAAATTATTTTTTTTTCCTCTTCAAGCAATACTTAATAACACAAAATGAAACCAGGATCTTAGATATTCAGTTTTTCAGTTTTCATTTTAATATCTTTGTAAAAATGTCTAAAATTCTTTTTTTGCTAGGGCTGCAACTTAGCAAAATGTGAAGAACGTGAAGAGGTCTAAATACTTTCTGAAAGTACTGGACATGTTCAAGTCATATGTGATTGTCAGATTCAGGAACTGCTTCTTTTAGAAATGTCAAATAATTTTTGTCTGAACCAGGAAAATGTAAACATGGCCATTTTTCATTTCTTCTGTGAAACAATTGATGCAAGCACTATACTTGTTATTAATTCTAGTTTCATGGCATTTCATAGTGTTCATAGTACAGAATCTGTTTTAATAAATGCGACAAATGATATTCTATTAACTTTGGACTTGGGTTCTTATGCATTTTTAGTTCTATTGGATCTTAGTGCTGCATTTGACATGGTGGACCATGCCATTCTGTTAAAACGGCTTGAGTGTGAAGTTGGCATTCAAGGCCATGCATTGAAATGGTTTGAGTACTTTCTTAAAGGTAAATCTATGTCTGTTAACTCTAATAGGGCGGATGTCGACTTTGTCGACAGCAGGGGTTCAGAGCAGAGGGGTAGAGGGTGACAATCAGCTGTGAACGCCAACAAAACTCATTGTTACATTATAGGTAGACCATCTTTGCTAGGAGGACTGTTAGACTCGTTGATTTGATGTCAAATTTTTGCCTGTGTGTGAGTAGCGTAGAGTAAACAACGTCTAGAATGGCATCGACATCAGGCAAGACAGTGAAGTGAATGCACAAAGGAAAATACTCTGTGTGTACTATTTATTTATTTTTTTGTTTTTTTGTGTATTATCACTGAATCAGACTGGTTTCTCAAACTTTGATTTGAATGCAAGAGATCTGGAAATCGAAAACAAAAGACAGGTAGCCTTTCAGCTTATGAGTGATGAGACAAACAAGTATGTTAAAAGTATGTAAATTTACATACTGTAGAGGCTCTTGGAACAAAAAACACAGTAATATTTGTCATAAATAAGTATTTTATGTTGATTTATGTGTGGAACCATTGCTTTTTAGAAAACTGAGTTTTTTGGAAAAATATTCAGCCCTGGGAGAAAAGGAAAATCAAATAAATAGCCCTAAAAGAGTTAACATACATTGGTGTGAAAAACTATTTGCCCCCTTCCTGATTTCTTATTCTTTTGCATGTTTGTCACACAAAATGTTTCTGATCATCAAACACATGTAACCATTAGTCAAATATAACACAAGTAAACACAAAATGCAGTTTTTAAATGATGGTTTTTATTATTTAGGGAGAAAAAAAATCCAAACCTACATGGCCCTGTGTGAAAAAGTAATTGCCCCCTTGTTAAAAAATAACCTAACTGTGGTGTATCACACCTGAGTTCAATTTCCGTAGCCACCCCCAGGCCTGATTACTGCCACACCTGTTTCAATCAAGAAATCACTTAAATAGGAGCTGCCTGACACAGAGAAGTAGACCAAAAGCACCTCAAAAGCTAGACATCATGCCAAGATCCAAAGAAATTTAGGAACAAATGAGAACAGAAGTAATTGAGATCTATCAGTCTGGTAAAGGTTATAAAGCCATTTCTAAAGCTTTGGGACTCCAGCGAACCACAGTGAGAGCCATTATCCACAAATGGCAAAAACATGGAACAGTGGTGAACCTTCCCAGGAGTGGCCGGCTGACCAAAATTACCCCAAGAGCGCAGAGACGACTCATCCGAGAGGTCACAAAAGACCCCAGGACAACGTCTAAAGAACTGCAGGCCTCACTT
>JANRMT010062849.1:20379345-20390362 GCA_026402145.1 Polypterus bichir lapradei
TTACATCTGGCGTAAAAGGAACACAGCATTTCAGAAAAAGAACATCATACCAACAGTAAAATATGGTGGTGGTAGTGTGATGGTCTGGGGTTGTTTTGCTGCTTCAGGACCTGGAAGGCTTGCTGTGATAGATGGAACCATGAATTCTACTGTCTACCAAAAAATCCTGAAGGAGAATGTCCGGCCATCTGTTCGTCAACTCAAGCTGAAGCGATCTTGGGTGCTGCAACAGGACAATGACCCAAAACACACCAGCAAATCCACCTCTGAATGGCTGAAGAAAAAACAAAATGAAGACTTTGGAGTGGCCTAGTCAAAGTCCTGACCTGAATCCAATTGAGATGCTATGGCATGACCTTAAAAAGGCGGTTCATGCTAGAAAACCCTCAAATAAAGCTGAATTACAACAATTCTGCAAAGATGAGTGGGCCAAAAGTCCTCCAGAGCGCTGTAAAAGACTCATTGCAAGTTATCGCAAACGTTTGATTGCAGTTATTGCTGCTAAGGGTGGCCCAACCAGTTATTCGGCTCAGGGGGCAATTACTTTTTCACACAGGGCCATGTAGGTTTGGATTTTTTTTTCTCCCTAAATAATAAAAACCATCATTTAAAAACTGCATTTTGTGTTTACTTGTGTTATATTTGACTAATGGTTAAATGTGTTTGATGATCAGAAACATTTTGTGTGACAAACATGCAAAAGAATAAGAAATCAGGAAAGGGGCAAATAGTTTTTCACACCACTGTAGATGGTAACTTCTCTCAGCCAGTACCTTTCATACAAGGTGTTATACAAGGTTTCATTTTGGCCACTGTTTTATTTGCCCTATATCTGTTCCCCCGAGGACCATCTTTCAAAAAACACGGTGCTGCTTACCAGTGCTGTGCTGATAATAAATACTCAGCTATACCTCAAAGTCAGACCTGACATCATTTCATCGGTAAAAAAGCTGATGGAGTGCCTTGATGATATTAAATATTGGATGGCGCAAAATTTCTTACAACAAAATGAGAATAAAATAGAGGTCATTATTTTTGGTCCTACCTAATCCAATACTGAAATCAGCACTTAGTTATGCTCCTTACATCAACTATTCATAATGAGATCAGGAAACTGGGGATCATCTTTGAGTCATCACTAAATTCATATAAATATATTTCCATGGTAGTAAAGTTCAGTTTTTACCAACAGAGGCAAATCTAATACTAAAATCTTTTCTCTCACTGAAAGACTTGGAAACAATCATTCATGCATGCTTTTATCACATCTCGGCTAGACTATCGTAACTCTTTAAATGTGGGATTGTCAAAATAACTCTTTCGTGCCTTCATGTGTTTGGTTTAAAATGCTGTGCTAGATTTTTAACTAGTTCTATAAAAAAGGATCATATTTCCCCTTTACTAGCCTCTCTCCTCTGGCTACCAGTGAGATTTAAAAAATTTGATGTTTGTTTTTAAAGCCTTGAATGGTCTCGCTCCAAAATACATCTGCAATCTCCTTCATCCCCATTCGGTACCAAAAGCGTTGAGGTCATCTGGACAGCTATTCCACATAGTTCCAAGATCTCGGCTGAAATCTAGGGGAGACAGAGCTTTTCCAGTTGTTTCTCCTAGGTTTTGGAATAATCTGCCTCTCCACATCAGGTCTTCTTCCTCTATTGAGGTTTATACACCTCAGCTTAAGACCTACTTCTTCTCCTCCACCTTTAACTGTGTGTAAGCATGTGGGGGATAGTTTTAATTGATTGTTTATTAATCTGTTTTTATACTATTGTCTGTATTGTATTTATTTTATTTCCGCTTTGTACAGCACTTTGGTACATCTGTTGTTTTAAATGTGCTTTTAGAAATAAATCTGACTTGACTAATGCTAGATTTTCCATTTTTAAAGGCACTTCTTGGTAATTTCAGTTTGATCATTCCTTTTTCTACGCGCCTCACATTTATGTGTTAAAGTATTTTAGTGAGTTTAGTCCATGAAAAGCAAAGTGTTATTTCCTTCAGTTATCAGCATGATTCTCTTTCATGATTAAATATATCAAAATGTGTGCTGAAAAAGGCAGCATCAGAATGGGTCAATGATTAAGATCATTCCACTTGGAAGAGCTGCAACCTATTTAGAGGATGGGAATGATGCATTAACACTGAGATTTTAATATTATTACAAAACATAATGACTCATTTTTTCTTTACCAGCAATTGAAATAATAGGTTGATTTGCACATAATCTTCCTCACCAGAAAATGACACGAAAATGTCAACAGAGAGTCTTGGAGAAAAAACAAACCTGCCCTGGGATTCCAGGAAAGACATTTTTAAAGCAAGCTTGAAATTTAATAAAGTCACAGAATAAATCTAAATTCTGTAGGAATTTGAGTCATGAACTTAATTTACGTTCTGACGAGTCAATAGCATGCAAATAATGTCCAAAATTTATGAAGAATGAAATCTTGTGTCGCTGTTGTGCTAAACAACAAAGTTTTTACCCCATCTGGAACTTTGGGAATTGACTCCAAATATGGACTAATTTGTTTGCGAAAACTGGGCTCATTGCCTGAAAATCCTTGGACACTAAGAACAAGTTTGCAAACAAGCAAAGCATCAGCAGTGTAAGTGTATGTGGTATGTAGATCTACAGCTTAAGGGCAAGAATAACTCTGAACTGCACACTCCCAGGGAATATGAACCCATCAGGCAGATGTTGGCGTCATGCAGCAGCAAACTCCATGTTAAAGCTTGTATAACTGAGGCATTTCACTCTCCAACTCCATGTCTTTAAAAAACACCAAGAAACCAAACAGGTTAACCCTGTTGCTCTGCAAGTCATGATTTGAATATAGGGCTTGTGGTTAAGATCTCAGTCTCCTCTCCCTGAATCAAAGAAATGGCCATAACTTTTCAGGACACTTTGGAATGACTCCTCAGGAAACACCTGTCTCATTTCATCAAATTTCCCTGGATTGATTAGTTCTAGGAAGCGCATACTTTAAAAATTTGAAAAACGCTGAGAAATCTACTCCATAAGATTGTCTAGGATGGCCATATACAGATTTCTGTAATGCTCCTGGGGATCCAGCAATTGTGACAGACACTGATGCTTTTGCCTAGGCTCATTGAGATGGTCTGACATGAGACTTGCCGCTTTCACAAAAACAGCTTTGAAAGCCTCCCCTGACCTCTTCTCCTTTGTTATGGCAATTCTTTCTTTGCAGTAAAGAACATCCATAGCTCTCTACTGCACAATGTCAAAGACCAAATCAGTTTCTGAGAAGATTTGTTCATATGTGCTCAACATGAAAACACACTCAGAATCCACCAGTTTCCTTAAGAAGGCTTTAGCAGCATTGAGTCTCATCCTCAATAATCTTTTCAGAAGTCCACAGTAACCCATCATAGTTGCTCACCACAGTGCTCAGCGTTTGTGATGTAAAGTTCCACCAAGTAGTAACATTTCTGGGCAACCTTGAACATCCTGCATACTAAAGAAAAGACACCCTGTTGGTAGAGTTTGAACCAAGTGTAGCAAACCCAGAGGGAGATACAAAAAGCATTCTGGATTCAGACAAGCATTTTGCTTCCTGAGACAACACCAGGTTCAGTCTGTGTGCATTGCAGTGTACAAATATTGCACTGGGGTTATTGCTTTAACTTTAGCCTGAAGTCCATTCAGAGAGGAAGCCATGACAGCAGCCCCATCATAGGTTTGAGCCACAAGTTTTTCTTTGTAATTGTAGCCCTGCATATTTTCATTTAGACAGACTGGGCATCTCCAACAAATTGCTCCTGAATTTGATCTGCAGTGTCGGCATATCAAACTATAACAGACAGGACAGTTGTGGATGACATGAAATGTCAGTTGTCTCATCTACTTGCCATGCAATAAATGGAGCAGTTTGAACTTGATCTTTGATTTCATCAACAACAGCGGCTGTAATAGAAATCAAATAATTTTGAATGGAATGGGGCATACCAGAAAACACAGACGTTGACTGGAAGTGTGTAGCTGAAACAGAATCATATTTGAATAATGTTTTCAGTGAATTCTCTGTAATTCATTTTATTATCAGATTCACTACCCTCATCGTGCTCTCTGAATGCCAGCTCTCGACAGCCAAGCAGTGAAGTGACATCGATTAGGCGGTTAAGAAAGGCCCTGTTTTTTTTCACTGTTTCATTGTGCGTTTGCCATCTGACTATGAACACCATCATTAATTGTAAGTTCTACTCTGACCCTGCCAAGACAACTTAACCGTGTACATGAACTAACGTGTTCATTGCTTATCTCATGTTTTATGTATGCCTTGTCAAAGTTAGCCAGATCTCCAAAACCCAGTTTTGAACAAACACCCTGAGATGGTTTCATTAAGAAACATGGTCAACAGTATATTCTCTTTGTCACTGCACTTCCAGTCAGTCAGCTCACCTTGTCATACCAGGAGAGTTTGAAAAGACTGGTTATTTTTCCCTGACTTTTGAACCAAATCAGCCTTGGGTGTTGATCTGCCCAGCTGTTTAATTCCGAGTCTCTCATAATAAGGAAGACTATAAAATGCCTGCACTTCAATGGGTTTTAAAAGATTGTGCTGCCACAGGAATGTATGAGAAAAAAAAATCACGTTGGAAGACCTGCAAGAAATTATTTGCTGATTCTGAATGAACTAGCCATGTTGTTGAACGCATTCTAGCAGATTCTTTGTAATAGCAATGTAAATACAACAGTACATACTTGTTGATTTTTTGTGACATTTCAGAGGATGTAAAGCTTCCATTGTAGTCTTAGTGCAGTCACCTCTGACAAACATATCTTATATATATAAACGTCTACACGTGGAAGTGTGAGTGTCTGTCCGGCCCGGAAGTGAGAGGTGGAGTTAGGGTAAGGGATCCGCCTCAGAGGAAACTGAAAATTTGCTTAGCTGCTAATAACACAAGTGAGGCAAGCACATCTGCAAAACAAACCTCAGAAGAAAGACAAATTCGCTTAGCCGCTAACATCATTTTACTTTTCCTCCCGCCACTAATACAAAAGGGAGGCGAGCACATCGGCAAAACAAATCCTCCTATTAGAGAGTAGTTCCTTTCAATTACCTGACTTCTCTACATTTCAATTTCTTTTTGACAATTTCAATAGTTTCCAGGACCCCAGGCTTTTTACAGCACAGGCTTATACAGCTAGTATATATATTTTAGTATTTAGACTTGAAAAGTCTTGGTTCCATTTTTGGTGCCACATCCTTACATTTAAGTATAAGGCGAATCTGTTTAGGGTTAGACCTGCTTTGGTAGGCCAGACCCAGTGGAGCACTGTCTGTTTTGTGATTATTCTGAGGCATGTACCCCTTTCTGACATATGCATGTGGTAGGATCATTAGAATGGAGAACACTAGAATCACCCCAAACCGAGGATTGGCAATGTTCATTTTCCTCCTATCTCGCTGGCAAAAATCTGACAACTAGCAATGGGAAGAAAACTGACATTACTTCTGAGTTCAGGTCCCATGAGCCTGGCCCTCTGCTTTAGCCTCCTCTTAAGGGATTTCACTGCCATCTTGACTTCAGTCTACACTTGGACTTGGGCCAGGAAAGACATTTTTGCCAACGATTGAATTTGTTTTGTTTTTTTCTTTTGATATACAGGGTTTTTCCTAAGGGTGCCCCAAATCTACTAAACTCCATCATCTTTATTCTCTTACAGGGGAAAATTATTCTTTTCCCTCTTTTCTAATTTTAAAGTTTCACTCTGGCTGTTGGTGTTCCTCTCTTTCTCTTGGGTGGGGGGTGAATTTAGTTTTGTTAAGCTTGACTTGATTGTATGGAATGTTACTTGCTTTTCAAGCAAGTCAATCAATAAAAAATAATCAGAAAAAAACATCAAATCAATAAAAAAATAAAAATAAAAAATAAAATTGTTCCACATCAGTGAAGGAGTAGATAGAGAATGAAGGTGTTTCAATAAAACAGTAAATTTCTTACAATTCTGAAAATTTGATGGCAATCTGGAAATAAATAAGAACGTCTTTATTCCCCAGCTGTGTTATCCTATTAAGATTGATAATAACAAAAAAAAAATAGTGTTAGTGTGAAGTTTTTTATTTGGTGGTGAAAAGAGCTAGGAAGGATTTACATTATGATGCTGAAGCAAGTTTAAATAGAAAATGTAAGTGCATGCAGCATAAAGACTCCAAGAATTAGAGCAACTTGGGTGTATTAGACAATAAGCCACAAGGATGTGCATAACATACTTGGATGGAGTGTGTTATGCAACAGAACAGCAAACATGAGGGGCGTCTGAAGGAAAGTTTGATCAGCATGAAAGATTACTGATCTGGATCTTGATTGTCTGATTTTGCTCCTGACGTTTCCCTCCTTAAAGCATCTTTGAGTTTCTTCTCAAATAAACACATTTTTGTGGATGGTTCACCAACTCTGACCCATCCCCTAATATTTAGATATTATTGTCACTTTACATCAGTGGTTCTCAACCTGTGGGACAGGCCCCCCTAGGGGGGCGCGAAGTAACAAAAAGGGGGACGCAAAGATGTGAAAAAAAGAAAACAAGAATCAAAAATATGAAAAAAACATCTGTTGAAACCAAAACAAATTAAGTTAAACTACATTCTGATACTGGAACAATAAATATAGAGTTAGATAAATGTCGATAAAAGTTAAGTAGGTATAATAAAATATGCATCTACATTTTAAAAAAATGTTAGAGGGGGCGCGATTAAAACTGTTATGAAAACTCGGGTCGCAAATACTTAAAGGTTGAGAAACGCTGCTTTGCATGAATAAATCATTTAGAAAAGATTTGTGTGGAGTCTTGGCTCTCTTCCTGTGTAGATGTCTTAAGAGTTTACTAGCTCTCACTGTAGCATTCCTCTGCCAAAGTGTAATGTTTATCATATGGACTTGCTAAATTTTAGTTTCTGTCAGTCATTTTTCAAACCTGCTTAATCAATGTCAGTGTTTGTACAGTGTTTAGGACCGTGACACAATTTTCATAATTTTGGCTCTGTATGTGATTGAAGTATATACTTTAATTCAAGGGGTTTAACAAAAATATTGTATGAGCTGTTTAGAAAAAACATTTTTATACATGATCTCCCCAAACTAGCATATTCATAAATATACAGTAATGATCATAATTTAATATTTGGTTCAAAATCCTTTACAGTCAATGACAGCCTGAAATCTGAACCCATAGCAATCTCCATGTGCTGGTTTTCCACTCTAATGATACTTTGCTAGGCCTTTACTGCAGCTGTCTTCAAGTGCTGCTTGTTTGTTGGACTTTCTGCCATCAGTTTTGTCTTCAGAAATTGGTTTTGAGGTTGGTGGATTGACTTGGCCATTAAAGAATCTTTCAGTTCTTTGCCTTGAAAAGCACTTGGTTTGCTGTCACAGTATGTTTGGCTCATTGTTCATCTCTACTGTGAAGCATCATCCTGTCAGTTTTGCAGTGTTTGTCTGACTCTGAGCAGATAGTATAGCCCTGTACATTTCAGAATTCATCCTGCTACTTCTACCAGCAGTCATAACTTCAATAAACACGGTAACAGACTTCCATTGGCAACCATGCATGGTCATGTCATAAAACTGCCTTGACCATGTTTTACAGATGATGTGGTAATAATCTGTTCATAAGCCATTTTTCCTGTTCTCCCAACTCTTCTCTTTCCATTATTGTGGTACATATTGATCTTAGTTTTCTTTGTCCAAAGAAAATTGTTCTAGAACAGAACAGGCTTAAAAAATGCTTTCTGGCAAAGTCTAATCTTCCCTTCCAATACTTAAGGTTTACCTTGTGGTAAACCCTCTGTCTTTACTTTCATGAAGTCTTCTTTTTATTGTAGACATTGGCCATGATAGGTCTACCCTTTGGAGAGTGTTCTTGGTTTGGCTAAAGGTTGCAAGTTCTTCTTTACCAAGAACAGAATTCATCAATCATCCAGCACAGTTGTCTTTTGTGGCTTTTTCGACCTTCTAGCTTTGCTGAGTTCACCAGTGTGTTCCTTCTTTTTAAGAATACCAGATGATTGATTTGACTACTCTTGATGTTTCTGCTGTCTCACTGATAGGTTTGTTTTGTTTTCTCTGCCTAATGATGGCCTGTTTTTACCTCAATGGACAGGTCTTTGGACCTCATATTGAGAGATCACAGTGACGGCTTCTAAATGCAACTTCCACACCTGGAATCAACTGCAGGCCTTCTGCCTGCTTAATCTATAATAATAAAAGGCAAAGCCCTCACTCACTCACTCACTGACTGACTGACTGACTCATCACTAATTCTCCAACTTCCCGTGTGGGTGGAAGGCTGAAATTTGGCAGGTTCATTCCTTACAGCCTCCTTATAAAAAGTTGGGCAGGTTTCATTTCGAAATTCTACGCGTAATGGTCATAACTGGAAGCTGTTTTTCTCCATTTACTGTAATGGAGATGAGCTTGAAAGCCGTGGGGGCGGAGTTTCGTGTGACATCATCACGCCTCCTACGTAATCACGCAGTACGTAGAAAACCAGGAAGAGCCCCAAAAAGCGCTGATGAAAACATGCATTATATAATTGAGAAGGCAGCGAAACAACAAGAAGCGAGCGAGTGACATATACAACCATATTCATGAGTTCTGCTACTTCGGAAACAAAGCACAATGTAAACCTAAACTTTAAATTAAGTTCATAGACAGGCAGTGCCTGCCCATATAAGGCCGTCCATCAGCGGCAATCCAATAGCAAACTGCCACTAAATATTCACGGGTGAAGGACTGTGCTTATGCAGAGGAAGATGAGATGGTCAGGGTGGTGTTTGGCACAAACTCAGCGAAATTGCGAGAGAAAGTTTTAAGTGCCAGGACTTCGGTAACATTAAATACAGCCATGGACATAGCACGACATGGCACCAGCACAGCTGGGAAACTTCGATGCATGTACACGGAGCGGCTCACGTGAACTGCCGCAGTGCACAGACAAAAAGCAACAGTTCCAAAGAGCGCTGAACAAAAACCGAATTACACAATTGAAAAGGCAGCAAAAAAATATGAAGCGTCTGATACATACAAGCATATTCATAAGTGCAGCTGCTGCGGAAACAAAGCACATGGTGGAAAAAGTCAATGTCCTGCTAAAGGAAGACAGTGTAAAAAAAAACCCGTGCATGCAGTGTGTCAGGTCTCAGATAAAGAAGAAGACGAGCTGTTTATTGATGCAGTAAGAAACGAATCGATGAATGAAACCTGTCATCTTTACAACGATTGACAAACACGGAATGTAACTTGAACACAACACATCCTACAAATACGAACCTGATTGAAAGAAATAATGATAATTAAATCCTTGATGACAGCAACACTCAGTAACACTCACAAAACAATTACTGTATATTGACAGTCATGTTACGTTATTTTTAAAATGTTCCCTTTTCTTTTTCATAGCTTCTTTAACACACTACTTCTCCGCTGCGATACGCGGGTATATATATATGTATATATACCCCGATCTACATAGTCGAATAATGGATACTTAATTCGCCATCAATGATTGTTTTGGTAAAGCCATACTCAGTGTATTCATTAGATGAACGGTAAAAAAGTAAGAGCGAGGGGAGGATGACTTATTGAGGCACGCAGGCAAAACCACAATAGCACGTGGGCTCGATGTACTGTAGTGCGCGTCAACTCTATCTGAATTGCGCAATCACATTTGAAAAAATATATCTTTTCAAGTTCTATTTAGTCCATATGTGTCAAACTCAAGGGCCGCAGGCCACATCCGGCCCGGCGTGTAATTATATCCGGCCCGCGAGATCATTTTATATAGTTATTAATGGCCCGGGGATATGAAGCGCTGGTAACACAATAAACTACAGATCCCATAATGCAGCGCTTCAGCTGCCTTACCGAACACTTACCGCGTTAATCAAGTCTAGCTTATGATGCTGCAAGTTATTGCGAAGCTAGCCCACACGATGCCGAAGAGAAAAGGTGATTCTGAACATAGAGCCTTTAAAAACCGATGGGAGGCTGAGTATATGTTTACTGACATTGCCGGTAAACCTGTGTGTCTCATTTCTGGAGCAAATGTGGCTGTAATTACAGAATTTAATCTAAGACGGCACTATGAGACAAAACATCAAGATAACCTGAAAGACCTGAATGCAATGCACAAGATACAGAAAGCAGAAGAGTTAAAGAAGAATCTGACACTTCAGCAGACGTTTTTACGCGTGCACAATCACAAAGTGATTTCAAGTGAAGCTGCTTTTATGGGAGACACAAATGCACCAGTGCAACTTGCCCCACTTTCCCTGTTGCCAAGTCAACACTACGGTGTTCCCAAATACGCACTTTGTTCATAAACTGAATGATTTGATTTGTTATTGCTGAAAAGAACAAATTTTATTTATGTTTCCAGGTTTTGTTATGCACCATGTTCATATTTGAATTTGTACAATTTTGACAGGATATATTTTTATGGAGAGCAAAATCTTTTGGGATATGTAAAATTTAAGTTTATTTTTTATATAAAATTACATAAGAGTAAAGAAATTTGAATGTTTGTTCTTTTAACATTTACTTTATTTCTAACTTGTATAATTTAGACAGGATATATTTTTTATGGAGAGCAAAATATTATAAGTTATTTAAGGTTTGAGTTGATTTATTCCGGAATAATATTCTGTCGACTAAATAAAAATTCCTTCTATTTAAAATTTAAATAGAACTTCAACATATACGATAGTTGTGTGTGTGTGTGTGTGTGTGTGTGTGTGTATGTATATATGTAGATATGTACAGTATGTATATATATGTTTATATATGTGTGTGTATGTATATATATGTATTTGTGTGTATGTATGTGTGTGTATGTATATGTATGTGTGTATATCTAGATATATATATATATATGTGGATGTATGTGTATATATGTATGTATATATGTGTGTGTGTATATATATGTGTATATGTGTATATATTGTGGCAGTAGGGGGCAGTAGTGCACCCTTGAACCCTCAGGTACAAC
>JANRMT010062849.1:20412940-20425635 GCA_026402145.1 Polypterus bichir lapradei
CTATCTATCTATCTATCTATCTATCTATCTATCTATCTATCTATCTAAATAACAATCAGGTTATCACCACTAATATTACTATAATTAATTTTACAAAAGGCCAAAAAGTTTAAATAAATTCACATGCTGCATTCAGTGATTTTTTAATAATGGGTGTAAAATAATTTGCTAGTTATTTAAGTTATATTTAATACTTGCCTAAATATTAGTGTATAGTCTATGGGAGGTTCTTATAACCCCCACAAGTTGAATTGAATTGGTATATTCTAACTACTTTTGGCCCCTCTGGCTATAGAATAGACTCAGTTAGTGACCTGCCTTGCCGTGTGTAAGGCATGGAGGGCACACAATTTTAAACCGTGCCTTACGTGCTCAATAGTATGAAAGTTAACGTGCTCTATTAAATGTGCAGTGTTGTACGTTAGAACGCACTTAATACGAAATAAAGTATCTTTAAGTGTAGAAAAAACTGAGGTTTGACAAGAAAAGATAATTTTATAAAAGAAACACTTTCTCATTTTTTTTTTTTTTTGCTTTTTATTCTACGTGTGTAACAACCTTTTTTCTTTATTCTTGTGTGGACTATTTGCTTTGAATTTTCACTAAACTTTTATAATGAACTTTCAGACTGAGAGATTTCTTTCGGCATGCTTGATCCTACCTTATGCACCCGCAGCTACAACAGGAGTTTATTAACTCTACTGTATTCTTTGCATTTTAAAATCTAACTGGTAAAGATGTTAATAGTGGAGGCAGAGTGAAGTGGAGACAGGACACAGTTTTGGCAGTCAAGGAACATACTAAAAAAAAAAAAAATCAGACTTACTAAGAAGAACCACTTTGAAAAGCTGAACATACATTTTGAGCCAGTGATCCTGAATCAGTGTGGAAATGTCTGCAGGATGTGATCATCTACAGGAAACTATCCCTTCACATTGCCAAGAACAATCAGGCTGACAACTTGAAGTCAATTATTATGTTACTAGCCGAAGCCCGCCATAGCATACGGCGGTGTAAGAATAGGAAAGAAAAATGGTGAGAAAGGAATTCAGAAATCAAGAAGAAATAAATACTTCTCGAAAGACGCAGGTTCTTCATAGGTGTTTTGGTGGTGACGACAGATAATGAGTCGAAAGATCTAACCCTAGAAAAAGCCACGTACAACTGACCGTGGCTGAAGACTGGTTGTTAGAATTATTGTGAAGAGTAAACAGCATGTGAGTATGAGGAAGGCCGCGCTTCTGAAATTCGATTACGTAAATATAATCAATAACAACCTCAAAAAGATGTTGTTGTAGAATGTCTCTAAGTAATTCCTGCAGTTTAATCCAAAAGACTCGTACTACAATATCAGGTCTGTGCTCCGGTCTTTGGGTATCCGACAGTGTATGTAGAATTTCCAGCCAAGCAGGATTACATGTGAAAGAGGCTGTCCGAATTTACATACTATGGCCATGGCAACCTGATAGTTTTGTGGCATGTATCTTGGACTTCCTGGAAATGTGGACGGTAATATGATCATTTTGTCTACATGTACGTTGTTATTTTCAGCGTTTGCTTGCAGTGCATCTGACAGTCCTTTGTATTGTTCCATGTGCAAATCTTGTTGATCTAATCTGAGATGAGACGCGCGCCCTCTGTTTTAGCATACGCATCTACGACATACTGTTGGAATAGTTAGCATCTGGAGTGCAAAATACTAAATATATTCCTCATTGCTAATCTGTACGTATAAAATTGGCATTGAGTAAGCCTTCTTCGCTTGGAGGTTCTTTTATCGGGAACATGTTGTAAATCTTTGTGCCAGCCAATGTCTCCGTAATGGAATAAAAGTGGGTAAACCATAGGATCGCAATTCATATTGAGCGTGGAAATCTGTTTACAGGAGTTGCCTATGGGACAGATGCAAACGTCCCTTTCGGCAGGCGGTTCGCCATATTCTCCGACGAAAATCGCTGTAACATTGGTGTGACATGTCGGGGAATTGTATCGTCGTAAATCCTGCCTAGGGTTTTCCTCGAAAACCATTCATACAGATGCTGTGGGATTGGATTGAGCGATTTCATGCATGTGTTTATATGATTTAGCGAAAGCTTTGATGGTTCTGAGCATGGAATCTAGCTGGAGAAGTAAATTTTCGCTGCATGTAGAGTTTGCTTTATTTTGTAAGCGTACTTGAGAAGCTTGGCGAGAAATGCCGTGTCGGCTGTGTGTGGGCGGGACCGGTTTTGAAGAGGAGCCGCTGGCAGCATGGGGAGGGGTTTGGAAGAGGACAAATAGGAATCGAGAAATGCCGTGTCGGCTGCGTGTGGGCAGGACCGGTTTTGAGGTGGAAGCAGGACGATGGCCATAGCTTCCTAGCTCTGATGGTATGAATCAGGGTTTTGTAGACAAAGGTTTTCCATGTTCCTGCAGGTCCATCTAAGAAGAAGCATGTTTGTCGCAGATGGGAATTGCTATATGCAGCGTGTAAACATGTGTTTGGTGAGGTGTTGGGGGCGGGCACATTAGCAGGCAGTGTGCATGCCTCGAGAGCGAGGGTGGATGCAGGAGGAGGGTTAGAGTTGGCGGGTGGGGCTCTGTCATGCGTATCCCATGGTCGGGCGACTTAGTCAATTATATATATAGATTGGCTAACTAAAAAGATTACGGTATGCAAGCTTTCGAGGCAACACATGCCCCTTCTTCAGGCAAGATGTAATAGAGGGTGTCATTTTGCTTGACTACTCACTACATTCATATTGGCTAACATGGCACAACACCCTAGTACTTCAGGTTTGATAAACCCAAGGTCACACCCCACACTGGCTTCAGCTCCCCCAGTATTCAAACAATGACAACCTTCACCCCCACAGCTTCTACCATTCAACCTGCAATAAATCTCTGAGAAGAGGATGAAAAGACGATGTGTGCCGTCTATTCAAGACACACAACAACAAGAAAGCAACAGATCCAGGTGGCGTCTCATCCTCCTGCCTGAATATCTGTGCTGATTAAGTGGCCTCTGTCTTTACATAGCTGTTCAACAAGTCATTAGTGCTGTGTGAAGTTTGCTTATGCTTCAAACAAGTCACAATCATACCAGTCTCCAAATAATGCTGCATAACTGGATTGAATGAATATAGGCCTGTTGCTTTCACATCTGTGGTCATGAAAAACTTTGAGAGACTGGTGTTAGCTCACTTGAAGGACATCACAATTTCCCTGTTGGTCTTTGTTCAGTTTGCTTACTGAGCAAACGGGTCAGTAGATGCAGTCAAAATGTGTCTGCACTACATCTTGACAACCCAGGGACCTATATAAAAATTTTGCTTGTGGACTTCAGCTCGGGGTTTAATGTAAGTATCCCAAGACTCTAAATTCACCCAGTTTTCTGTCCCTGCCTCCACTTGCCAATGGATTACCAATTTCCTGACAAATAGGAAACAGCAGCTGAAACTGGAGAAAATCACCTCAAGCTCATATTCAGTTAGCACTGCTGCCTACCAGGGACTTGTGCTCCCCCAACCTCCTTTTCTACCTCTGTACTAATGACTGCACCTCCTGGTGTCAGGAAAACTGCCTCCAGCTCAACATTAGCAAAACCAAGGAGCTGGTGGTGGACTTCAGCAGGAGACAGCAGCAGGACTATAAGCCCCTCATCATTAACAGAACTCAAGTGGAAAGGGTGAATAGTTTTAAATACCTCTCTGAGGACTTGACATGGTCTGAACACATCCAAGTTCAGACCAAAAGGGCAAAGCGGAGACTCTACCATCTCAGACAGCTTAGGAAGTTTGGGGTTTCTTCAGGGATTCTAAAGACTTTCTACTCTGGCACTGTGGAAAGTATCCTGACACAGAACATTACATCCTGGTTTGGAAACTGCTGTGTTCAGGACCGTAAAGCCCTACAGAGAGTGATCTGTGCAGCGGAACGCTGCTGCAGGTCAGCTCTACCATCTATGCAGGACATTTACACCAGAAGATGCAGGACCAGAGCTCTCAGGATTATCAAAGACTCCTCTCATCCCAGCAATAGCCTGTTTCATCTGTTAAAATCAGGCAAAAGGTTTTGTAGCATCCTAGCCAGTACAGAGAGACTCAGAAGGAGTTTCTATCCTCAAGCCATAAGACTGTTAAATCAAAACATGCCATCTCATCAATGACCCTCCACATACTTAGACTGGACTGTGAGTTGTACTGTGCCATTTACCTTTACCTTGTTTTGGAATTGGTCTGTCATTTAACTATGCACCCGTCTAACTTTGGTTTTGCACAATAATCACTGCACTATTGCACCTTAACACTTAATTACTTCATTCACATAATTTTGCTTATTTATTATGTTCTACTATACTGTTATCTTTCAAACTATGACTTTTTGTTAATCTAACTGATATTCTTCTAACTTTGCACAGTTTTTGATAAGTGGATCAGGATGCATTTCACTGCGTGTTGTCCTGTATAACTATGCATGTGACAAATAAAGAATCTTGGATCTTGAATCTTGAATCTAAGGATCTCTCTGTCAAGTTCTACTAATATGTAGTCAACACAAACATTATTGGACTCATCAGGAGCAGTGGCAAATCTGCATAGAGAAGGGAGGTTGAGCAGCTGGCTCTTTGGTGTGCTGAATAAAATCTGGAGCTAAACATGTACAAAACTGTGGAGATGATAGTTGATTTCAGGAGCATTCCCCCCTCTCTCAATTCTTCCCCTCACCTTACTTAACAATAAGGTGTCACTTGTGGAAATCGTCACGATTCTGGGCTCTATAATCACTAGAGACTTGACCAACACAGACTCCATAATAACAAACACACAGAAGCAGATGTACTTTCTGTGAAAGCCGAGGGAGTTCAAAGTACCAGAGGAGTTGCTTATTTAATACTACAGAGCAATCACTGAGTCTGGGTTTGGATCAGCAACTAAATAAGATTTAGAACAGATCATTGGCACCAGTCTTCCAACCTTATAGGACATGCACTATACCAGAGTCATGAAGTGGGCAGGGCAGATCATCACCCACCCCATACATGCTGGCCACAACCTTTTTGAACTTCTCCTATCTGGCAGGCTTTATAGACTAAACTATGCCAAAACAAGTATATATAAGAATAGTTTCTTTCCACAAGTCATCAAGCTCACCAATGCTTAATTTGGCTGTCCTTGCTCACTATTCCCCACCCCAATATCTCACAATAGTCTTACATATAGCTAATGTATATTTATTTCAGCATTTCTAGCACTGCCTTGCACTTTGTATGCATTATGTTTACATTGTATTTATTGCATTTTTCGCAGGTGTGTACTTATCACTTATGGGTATGTCTGTCATCTAACTATACTTTGAGAGTCATCAAAAAACAGAGTCAAATTCCTTGTATGCAAACATACTTGGCAAATAAATGTGATTCTGATTCTTGTAAAGATGTTTTCTCATTACTTTTGGCTCTTTTTTACTCCTCTTGTTCTGTTTTTCTTTTTTACTTTATGCCTTTTTTTATTTTATTTTCTAATGCACTTATCTAGGACAGGGTCACAGGGGTCTAGTGACTATCTAAAGCAACAGAGAAATTAACCCTAGATGGGGATTTTGTTCATTACAGGGTGAACTCACACAAACTCACACTTACTCAAACCAAACCAATTCAGAGTTGCTTATTAACGTAACATTCACCTATGATTTTCAAAGATAAAATCTTTAAATTGGACTTTAGCTCTAAACCACAAAAGATTCTGAGAGAATAAATATCTCCTTTAGAAAATAATCTCTGAAGGCAGATACCTGCAAAGAAAAACAACAAAAACTGTACACTCACCTGCTGAGAAGGGCAAAAATGCATCTCTCCTGACGAACTTTCCCTGGTCATCCAGGAAGTGGGCGGGGTTGAACTTGTAGGGTGTGGCCCACTGAGTCTTGTCAAAGAGAACAGAGGTGAGCAGTGGGATCACGGGGGTGCCCTGGGGAAACACAGAGGATATTGTGCCTTGAAGGCTGGGATTTGCTCAGCTGGCTCTACTCCTTAAGAATATTTGCTTCAAGTTCTTTCTAGTGAAGGAGTCCATTTTGGGACAGTCTAATCTGGGATCCTGAGGTGGTTTGTCATGTGATGGGTGCGGCAATGCGCTGTATCAGCCACAAACAGAATGTTCAAATATTAACACACAACAATCCAGAGGAGGATTCAAGCCCAGTTTCTCTGAGCTGTGTGGCATGAGTAATAATCACTACACTACTGCTCCACCCTGGGAAATGCTAGCAAATTTTTACTTAGTAAATATTCATTCAGAACTGGATTGTTGCTCTTTATTGTCTGAGAGACACAGACTTTGTCATACACAAGTAGAACTGAGATGTAGGAAATGTTCTCACCTTGGGAATTCGGTATCCTCGAAAAGTTGTGTCCGTGGCAGTCTGATGCAAGAGGCTCATAGGAGCCACATTGCTAAACCTTTGGATTTCATGTATAACTGCATCTGTGTAGGGCATGCTCTTCCTGTCTTCAGTCTGTGGGCAGCGGTCTTTCCCGATAACATTTTCTATTTCTTGATGGACTTTTGCTAAAGGGATTAAAAAATAAAACAGGAAAGGTAGGTGACTGCCTATGTATCCATATATTTACAGTACCAAATGAATCTATTAAATTAATTTTAGGATGATAGCAACATTGTCTTAAGACAGAGGGAAGCAGTCACAAATCTGCTTAATGATCACATATGAGAAGAATACCTAGAGAAAATCCACATGGACATAAGAAGAATGTGCAAGCACAACACCCAACTAACCTGGGATTTGAACCACAGCATCACCATGCTGCTGGCATGTGAATATATTGTTTTAGAATAATCTAGAATCAAAAGAACCTTTGGTGGATAAAAATGGGTAAAAAAAGATTCCTTTTATTTCTAATTGGGCAAAACTAAAGCACATTTATAATTCAGAATGCTGTGTGCTGTTACGAATACAGCATTATTAAAACAAAACATTAAATTACATGAGATATAATAATAACAATAATAATAATAATAACAACTTCTATTCATCTTTATTTTCAAACCACGTCAATACAGGAGCCAAATCTAGACAGAATGAAACAGCGCTGTTACTGGGTCAATGTAGTTTTTCCAGTTGTCTGGGGCATGAAAGAAAACACAGAAAGCCCAAGTCTCTTTAGCTGTAATGCAGAAGTGCTCTGGATGACATGCATAAAAATAATAATGAGAATAATAACAGGAGACACAATGAGTGACCAAAGAGCTAAAAGGTATATCCACATGCTAAACAGGGATGTTGCCAGACATCTGCACAAACAGACTTACCCTGCACTTCGGGATGTTTCATCATCAGCAGCAGGCCCCAGCGCAGGGTGGTAGAGGTGGTCTCTGTTCCAGCCGCAAACAAGTTTAATGATGAAACAATCAGGTTCCCTTCATGAAAATGTGACTTTGTGTTTTTTACTTCCTGTTAAAAAATACAAAGGCATACAATAAGATGCAAGGCATGGAAGCAAATCTGAAAAACCGAAAGGTTACTACAACTAATACATTTGTTCATTCTCTGAAATATGGGAGGAACCTGTCATGAATGACAAGTGTAAAAACATCTTCCTACCAACTCCATCTACAGGTAGTGGGAAGATGTTTTAAGGACATTGTGCTGCCCTAATAATTTACCAAGAGCAAACTACTGAAACAAAAGCATAACAACCAGTTTATAGAGATATGGGAGTTTTAAAAATATATATATAAACAAAATTAAAGGAATTTCAAAACATATACTGTATAAACAAAAATATATAGTAAGCACAAGCATTAGGTGAATAGCAGTTGACAAGCTACAGTATGCTAAGCTGAACAGCTTTTTCTTGTAAAAACTGTTCATAAATAAACATGTGACATGTTTAAAATATTGGTATAACCATATTGTATCAACATGTTTGTAGACAGTATAAGTGAATTGAAATGTATAATATATCAAAAGGCAGCCATAAGGAAGAAGAGGAAGCAATATTCCAGTTTTCAAAGATTCCAAAGAAACCACCTTGGGGCCTATAACTATGGGGTTGAATCATTGAGCCACCCAATTCCTAATCCACTTTAGCCTGAGCTGATCCAAGCAATCATAGGGTACAAGGCAGGAATAATTTCTAGATGGGGTTCCAGTCCATTGCAGGGTGAGCACATGCACATACACACCTCACTATGATCACCACATCACCTGGAGAAGAACATGTAAACTCCACTCCATGATGTGAACTCTGGTCACCTAACTGTGAAGCATCAGTGTCCCCCTACTATGGTGATGAAAGAAAAATTGCATTCCGAAATGTCGTGAAAATGTTGCTGTTTACATAAAGCAAGAACCATTCAGTGTAGTCTCTTTTCTACTAAAGTCATTCTGATACATGATACCTGTTGATTAAATTCTGTCTCCACAACATCGACAACCACCTCTGTACAACTTAAATGATTTTACTTTTAATGACATAATAAGTGCAGTTCTGTATGTTGTTATGATGTTTTAGTTATGCATTGTGCAATGTGCACATCTTCTTCTTCTTCTTCTATGTGGGGTTGATATGCTTGCTCAACCTTCACCATACAGTTCAGTCCTGCATGACCTCACCAGTCAAGCTCTTTTCCTTCACATCTTCTTTTACTTTATCCATCCTCCTCTGCTTTGGCTTCCCTCACTTTCTCTTCCCCTGTATTCACATTCACATTACTCTTTTGGCCACATATTCTTTGTTTCTCCTCATCACATGTCCATACCATTTCAACCTGCCTTCCTATACTTACTTAGATATCTCTCCCACTATTATTGTACCTCTCATTGTCTCATTTCTTAACCTGCTCTTTTCTCTAACTCCATATACCTATCTCAACATTTCTGTCACATCAAACTTCTGCTGCCATACCAGAATACTGTATATTGTTCTGTGTTTTGTATTATACTGTTATATCAGTGACTGTAACAGAAGACAAGTTCCTGTAACTTAAACTAAACTAAATAAAAGTAACTTGGACCTAAAGTAAAAGTTTTCAACATGGATTAAACTGAATATCCCATTATGAAATGTATTTGCTTGAAGAGGACGTGGAGAACAGTCAGTAATTTGAAAACAATTTTTAAGTACAGAATGAATCTCTTCAGTTACACTTATTGTCTTTGCATGGATGAGAAAATATTCCATATAGTTTGGGAAAGTGGTAAATAAGAACATAAGGAATCGGACAAACGAGAGATAATCGGGAGGCACCTGGAGCATGTCCGGGTGTGTATAAAAGGGGCCGCCTCCCTCCATTCGATGGCTGGAGTCGGGAGTGAAGGAGGACAAGGTCTTGGAGGAGGAAAGGAGGCGGCCTGAAGAGACGAGAAAGGCATTGAGTTGTTGGCCAGCCACTTTTGGGGACTTTGGGGTTTGTGTTCACTTATTGTAAATATGGAGGAATATAATAAACGTGTGTTGGGTGAGTTAAACGTGTCCACCTGTCTGTGTCCGGGCCGAGCTCCACAGTAGCTAATAGCAAAGCTGTCCCAATATCTCATCCAGAGACTTCTTAAAGGTTTTCAAGGTTTCTTCTTCAATCACATGACTCAGTAGTTTGTTCCAGATTCCCACAGCTATTTTTCGAAAAGAAGTGCTTTCTGGCTTCACACCTAAATTCACATCTCTTAATTTCTACTGGTGTCCTCGAGTATGTGATTCACTGTTAAGCTCATATTATTCGATTGGATCTAATTTATTAATGCCTTAGAGAATTTTGAAGACCAGGATTAGGTCTCCACGCAGCCTTCTCTGCTTGAGACTAAACAGGTTTAATTTCCTGAGTCTGTCGGAGTATGACAAATCCTTAAGTCCTGGGAAGCACTGGGATGCTCTCCTCTGCACAGCATCAAGTGCTGCAAGAGTGTGAAACTCACACCTGATGTTGTCTCTGTGGAGTTTGAATGTTCTTCCCATATCTTGTTGCATATTGGGTTCAAAGATGCACAAATAAAACTTAACACAGTTTTTTAAAAACATTTCTTATTCTTGACCTTGGAGTCCTTCAAGACAAAAGCCAAACATTTTTAATTTTCTATAGAATTCGGGTCTGTTTGTGTCTTCCTGAAATTAACAGAAGTCAAAGGCACTCTGTAGACAGCAGTCCTGCTGCAAAGAGGCATGGCTATGGGAGATGAGGCCCTCCAAAGAGGCGAGCAACATAGACGGGTAAAAGCCGATTGCACCACACAATCAATCAATTATAAAACATTTTACTACCGTGAGGTATGAGAACTATGCTGATCCTGCACTTGTTAAACTGCTATCTGTGTGAAAGTGTGCCTTCTCTGTAGATAAGTGGCTCTAGAAAGTGAAAACGCGGCCTGATATGAGACAATCTGCATGGGTGTAACAAAGACCCGTCTGTTATATTAACTGGCACTTCTAAACTAGTTGTGTTTCTGAGTGGAACAGTTTTCTGTTTACTGTGCTGGGTCCATTTCTGTCATGATACACTCTAGCTGCTCATGATCCTAACCTGGATTAAACAGCACTTTTATGTTACATTTCAACCTTAACACAGTTTTACCTCTTCTTGCTGTCTAGAGATGAAGGAATCAATAAAGCTGCGCAGATCATTTTTGTCCACTTTACATTTACGGTCTTCAAAAACACTGAAAATAAATTTTCGGAACTCCTTGTTGATTTGTGTTGCTTTCTTGTAATCAGAGAATAAGAACCCTAAAAATGGAAAAATGTTGTAGAGCTAAAAAAGAAAAAAAAAGTGTATTAGAAAGGTGAACACATCACCCAGCCAAAAGGGATGCACAAACCAGTGCGTTTCTTCGTGTCGGTCCCAAGCCCGGATAAATGGCGAGGGTTATGTCAGGAACGGCATCCGGTATAAAACAGGACCTGTACCGATTGGCTAGACAGAGGGACTGAGATGGGAAAGATGTGCAGCAGGTTAGGGTGATAAAGGATAAAGATGGAAACGTACTCACAAGCGAGGAGAGTGTGTTCAGCAAATGGAAAGAGTAATTTGAGAGGCTGATGAATGAAGAGAACGAGAGAGAGAAGAGGTTGGATGACGTGGAGATAGTGAATCAAGAAGTGCAACGGATTAGCAAGGAGGAAGTAAGGACAGCTATGAAGAGGATGAAAAATGGAAAGGCCGTTGGTCCAGATGACATACCTATGGAAGCATGGAGGTGTTTAGGAGAGATGGCAGTGGAGTTTTTAACCAGATTGTTTAATGGAATCTTGGAAAGTGAGAGGATGCCTGAGGAGTGGAGAAGAAGTGTACATTTAAGAATAAGGGGGATGTACAGGACTGCAGTAACTACGGGGGAATAAAATTGATGAGCCACAGCAGGAAGTTATGGGAAAGAGTAGTGGAAGCTAGGTTAAGAAGTGAGGTGATGATTAGTGAGCAGCAGTATGGTTTCATCCCAAGAGCACCACAGATGCAATGTTTGCTCTAAGGATGTTGATGGAGAAGTTTAGAGAAGGTCAGAAAGAGTTGCATTGCATCTTTGTGGACCTGGAGAAAGCATATGACAGGGTGCCTTGAGAGGAGCTGTGGTATTGTATGAGGAAGTCGGGAGTGGCAGAGAAGTATGTAAGAGTTGTACAGGATATGTACGAGAGAAGTGTGACAGTGGTGAGGTCTGCAGTAGGAGCGACGGATACATTCAACATGCAGGTGGGATTACATCAGGGATCGGCTCTGAGCCCTTTCTTATTTGCAATAGTGATGGACAGGTTGACAGATGAGATTAGACAGGAGTCCCTGTGGACTATGATGTTTGCTGATGACATTGTGATCTGTAGCGATAGTAGGGAGCAGGTTGAGCAGACCCTGGAGAGGTGGAGATATGCTCTAGAGAGGAGAGGAATGAAGGTCAGTAGGAACAAGACAGAATACATGTGTGTAAATGAGAGGGAGATCAGTGAAATGGTGAGGATGCAAGGAGTAGAGTTGGCAAAGGTGGATGAGTTTAAATACTTGGGATCAATAGTACAGAGTAATGAGGACTGTGGAAGAGAGGTGAAAAAGAGGGTGCAGGCAAGGTGGAATGGGTGGAGAAGAGTGTCAGGAGTGATTTGTGACAGACGGGTATCAGCAAGAGTGAAAGGGAAGATCTATAGGATGGTAGTGAGACCAACTATGTTATATGGGTTGGAGATGGTGGCACTGACCAGAAAGCAGGAGACAGAGCTGGAGGTGGCAGAGTTAAAGATGCTAAGATTTGCATTGGGTGTGACGAGGATGAACAGGTTTAGAAATGAGGACATTAGAGGGTCAGCTCAAGTTGGATGGTTGGGAGACAAAGTCAGAGAGGCAAGACTGCATTGGTTTGGACATGTGCAGAGGAGAGATGCTGGGTATATTGAGAGAAAGATGCTAAGGATAGAGCTGCCAGGGAAGAGGAAAAGAGGAAGGCCCAAGAGAAGGTTTATGAATGTGGTGAGAGAGGACATGCAGGTGATGGGTGTAACAGAATAAGATGCAGAGGACAGAAAGATATGGAAGAAGATGAACCGCTGTGGCAACCCCCAACGGGAGCAGCCAAAAGAAGATTAGAAAGATATGGATACACCTTAATAAAATGGGAATGGTTGGTGATATTAACTTCCTGTTTGTGGCACATTAGTATATGTGAGGGGGAAAACTTTTCAAGATGGGTGGTGACCATGGTGGCCATTTTGAAGTCGG
>JANRMT010062849.1:20430635-20448340 GCA_026402145.1 Polypterus bichir lapradei
ATATATATATATATATATATATATATATATATATATATATATATATTCCACATTTGCGGGTCTACAACATTAGAAGTTGGAAAAATCTTGTCTTAGTTTTCGACTAAAGAATAAGCTTTTTCTGTAACTTGTCCTTTACCAGTATGCCATTGTACTATTTTATGAGACTTATTCCTCTTTCAGCTGCATCATTCACTACTGTCATGCGTGGCGACAGTTCACTAAATTCATTAAAGATTGAATCATCTGCTCAAAGGTCTGCATGTATCCCCAAGGAGCTCATATTAGCAGCACTAGGTTTCCATGCAGACTTCTCCCACCACAGAGTGCAATTGGGGAGGGCCAGTCTATCTGTCCTCCCCAATACTCCTGTGGTTTTAACCTTCAGTGCATTGTAGTGGTCTGGGGGACATTAACAAGGGTAACAAATTGGTTGTTCCCCATCCCCCATATATATATACAGTATTTTATAGATAGATAGATAAAGAAGAAAGTATTTGTTGCTATAGCATGTGATTTTACATTTTCCTTTAACTATATTATGTTTGTAACAGGAGTGGCAGGGTGGTGCAGTGTTTGGCCTGCTGCCTGAGAGATCTTAGTATTCTGTGCTTGAATCCTGCGAATGGTGACTGTCTGTTTAGAGTCTACATGCTCTCCCTGTGCATGTGCCACTTGCTTCCAGTCACTATAAATTTGCTCCTATACTATCAGGAACATAAATGTTAGATTATTGAAACTTTTAAACTGGCCTTGTGTGAGTGTGAATGCCTGCATGAATGGTCTCTGTGAAGCATTAAGAATGTTATAGAATCCACCTTAATAAAAGCACAAGTGCCTGTGTGTCTCAGTATCTGTGTGTCCATCTGGTTGCTGTATTGCTGTTATTCCAACAGAGAGTGCAACACAAACATATGTAGCAATAAAATGCACTGCATTTGATATTCCACATACATTAACACTGCTTTCATGAATCCCATACCAGATGGCACATATCAGAGAAATGTGCATTGCATTTGTCATTTCAACAGATGGCACATCACATACATTAACATTGCTTTCATGAATCCCATAGCAGATGGCACATATCAGAGACATGTGCATTGCATTTGGCACATTACAAACATTTGTAAAATGCATTTAATTTCTACAAATGTTTATTATGAGCCTTCTGTTTGAATGATAAATGCAATACATTATATTACTTCATGTAATATAAGATACATTCCAACAGATGGTGAACTGTAAATGTTAATGCTGAAGCTTATGTTGATTACTTAGATTTCAACCCATCTTTGATGGGTAGTACAGCTAGAGAATATCTAAATTAATAAATTCATATTTTAATATTCAGTGAGTTATACATATAATTACAATGATATTTTATAACAATAATGTAAGATTCCCAAACCCACTTAAACCAATTCAGGGTTATGAGGAGCCAAAGCTTATTCAGGAAGCATTAGGCAAAAGAGCAAATGTCAATGCCTTTAAAAGGTGCCATTTCAATATAAGAATATATTAAAATGAAATAAATTGACATTTAGGGGCCAAATTTCTGTTATGGTAAGGGTTAATACTTCTAAGGAGTCTAATGGAATGCATAAAGTCTTTCAGAATGGTGCCATCTAAATTTTATTAAATCATCAGAAAAAAGTAATTAAGGAGCAACTAGCCTTGAACATTCATTCATTCACTTTCTGATCCTGCTTAATCCTAAACTTGATGGCAGATTGCTGGAGCTTATCCTGACATCACTGAGGGCAAAGAAGGAGTAGCATATCATCGGATACACTCCCGCCCTTACATATTTAGGGTGAACTTAGAGCTGCTTAACTGTAGAAATTGCCATACATACACAGAAAGAACATGTAAACTTCACACAGACAGTGCACTGGATGGGATCTGAACCTAAGGGATATAACGTTTAACTAGTGTGCTACCCTTATTAGAATCTGTTTGATTCAGAATCTTTATTTGTGTACTGTAAAAAGAAAATAAAACAAGTGACATACTCCTTGCACATATAACATTAAGCGGTTTAGTTTAGATTTAAACATTAGCCTTATCTCAGTACTGATGGGGACAGGTGGTTAGCTGCACAAGTAAATTGTTGATCATTTACTGAGTTCTACTAAAAAAAAGAATGGCAAAGTTCACAGAAAATAGATTCTGCCATAAGACGTGCAGCACCTTAAGGGCTGGGAGCTTTGGAAATGCAGAATGAATGCAGATGTGACTAAGTGCTCCACACTAAAACAAGTTACATTAAGGTGTGACTGAGTTTATGAATATGAAGTGTAAGACGAATGTAGAGGAACAGACCAAAACAATTTTAGAACCACTTCTAGTTCCAGGTTACCTTTGTGAGACTCAAAAACATCCATTAGCTTCTGGCATTCTTCAACAATCCTGTCTTCAATCGTTCTTTTGCCCATTCCAAAATCCCGGAGGGTTGAAAGGGTAAAGCGACGCATAGTCTTCCAGGACTCTCCACGGCCAAAGACAATGCCTGCAGAATAGCCGAAAGTAAAATCTTTATGATAAAATGAACTAAGTTGACATAAAAGTTAGAAATGACCTTGTTCTCTCTGTTATTTTATTGCTTTATGATTGTGATTGGATTGTTTTATGGTCATAAGCTTTTAAAATTCTTTAGTGTCAGTTCTGTGTGAATAGTCTGCTCCATATTACAGCACTGTAACTTTTTTCCTAGTCAGGTCAATAATAAAAAAAGTGATACTGTAACTTGTGAAGGTGATTAAACTGTTATTCTTCTGTATAGTACAGTATTGTAACTTTTCCCCTAGTCATGTCAATAATAAAATGTGATACTGTAACTTCTAAAGGAATTGAATGAGGTGTTTTGTTTCAGATGATAAGGCCACAGTACTGTAAAACAACAGAGAAATGCTGAATCAAGGACGTCCACTTTTACATCAAAAAAGACAAACTGTGTGTTGATTTCTTATCACATAATCAGTCAGTGCCAGGAAAGTGATACAGTAAGTTAAACAGTCACCTTTGTCACATAAGTAGGAAATATCAGTATTGAGTGAATTTTGTGTCCAAAAGAACATGACGACCTATGGCATATTATTTGTACCAAAATTAAATGCAATCCAACATGTTAACTACATTGTAATGCAATGTATATGCATATGAGCATTTAATTATGTATAATCGCGTCACAATTAAAAACTCATCAACCAAACAATTGATTGCTTTTCACTACAGCACACAACTTTTGTATTAGTTTAAAATGCAAATATGGAAGCATTGTACATTTTATTTAATGTCCATAGATTGCATGTCATAATTAAAAGCAAAGCAAAGCTTAGCAGCTGTTCCAAGTGTTTTGAATTTCAATTCAAGACCACATGTTAACCATGCCAAAGCTGAATGTAATCAAATGACCAATCAGCGTCAAATGATTTGGCAAAGGGGTGTCAACAGTTGGGGAACAAGACATTCCACTTCCACAGAAAACATTTCTGGTTCGGGCTGAAAGAACACGGTTCATCAATGTGGAGTGAATAACCAAAATAGTGAGAAGTATTTTTTTGGTCTCACTGAAAAAGTATACTCTTATGTTGAATTGTTTAAATACTGTGTTATGCTTGCCTATATCATATTGTTTTATTCTTCTTCTTAAAGTCTGGGTTAAAAGTCAAGAGGTTTAGCAGTAGCCGGTATGGTCATCCCCATCTGCAGGCACTCACACATCATATTTAAGGGAATATTTGTGTGCGACACCCTGGCTGATGACCCCCATAATCGTATGCTGCAATTCTTTGGGACATTAGTTCTTGAATGTGTTCTATGGATGTCACTGTAGCAGCTGGGAATCCTTTTCCTGTTGCTGTTTTTTTTTCCCTTTCCAGCATCCAGTTGACACAGAAAATAATAAAATTGTTATTTATAGCACCAGAGTCCACCTGTTCAATGATACAGAGGATCTCCTGCCTTATCAACACCCTAACTCTCCATCTTTAGCACTGGGTGAACACACTCATGATTGAAATGCCTATTACTCCAACCATTGACATCCCTTGCCCCACCATTTGACACTCATTGGTCAACTGATTTCATTTAGTTTGGGCATGATTAACGTCTCTGCGGTGGGCCAGCGTCCTGCCCGGGGTTTGTTTCCTGCTTTGCGCCCTGTGTTGGCTGAGATTGGCTCCAGCAGACCCCCGTGACCCTGTAGTTAGGATATAGTGGGTTGGATAATGGATGGATGATTAACGTGTGATCTTCAATTAAAATGCAATACACTTGGAGATGCTGCTAAGCGAAATGCAATATGTTTGATTTGTGTTAGTTATGACAAAAAAGTTAATTAAAAAGCAATACGCATTTAAACTGACATGAAAACTGTGTACCATAGTGAAATGCAATCAAACATTTGCTTGATGTGTTTTTAATTATGACACAATAAAAATTAGCTAAAAGTAAATGTACTACATGCATTGCAATGTAGTTAGCATGTTGGATTGAATTAATTTTGACACAAATGAGCTTCCATAACAGCCTTTTACTTTTATCTGATATTTCAAATGAAGTCCAGTTAAATCAGTGAGCAAACAAGATGGATCTTTATGACATTTATATGCGGACAGGTAACTGGTTAATACAATTACAATTTTGTGCACATAGAAAGTGAAAAGATTAGGTTTATTTACAAAATGCAACCTCTGGAAAAAGTATACTTTAATGGAAAAATGGAAAAACAAGTATCTACAGGTAGACAGTGAACAGAAGAAATTAAAAAGGCTAATATAATTCTTGGTTATATAGCAACCTACAATGAAAATTGAAGACAAGTTCTGCTCAAGTGGTATAACGAGCTTGTGAAATTAACATTCCATTCCTTTACTCTCTGATGATCTGGAAATAGCATGTGTTATCAAATTTGACATTGAGTGCAAGATTCAGCCAGTGAATGTTGCAATCGAGCTCCAGCCTCACTGGGCCACATGTTCTGGGTGTTCACCATATTAACAATATCTTGGACAAAAATCTTTGCATGCCTATCAGAAAGCCTTGGTGTCACAATCACTCCTAACCCATTAACAGCTGTGTTTGGTGTCCTCCCAGATGGCCTCAAAGTGGAGAAGGACAAACAAACTGTAATTGCCTTTACTACATTACTAGCATGTAGACTTATCTTGCTCAACTGGAAGAATCTCACACCACCACAATTAAGTCTGTAGATAGCTAATGTTCTATACTACTTGAAATTGGAAAAAAAATAATTCTCATTTAGAGGATCTAATCAAAACTTTTTAAAATATGGCAGGATCTAATCAATAACATTTTGGAATAAGCTTTCATCTTGGAGGAATAGGATACCCTTCCTTTCTTGTCTCTTTTACAGAGTAGCTTCATTTGCTGGCTCTTCTCTCTTTCTTTTGGCTTGGGGTTTAATTTTGATTTGATTTGATTTGTTAAGTTTCCCTTGACTGTATGGAATGTTATCTGTTTCTAATTAAAATCAATTAAAAAAATGACATGGACTTTAACCATTAATACCAATAAAGGCTTACAAGCTTGGGTTATTCTTTTTTATCATTTGTTAATTTTTTTTCTCCTTCATAAGTTTACCTTTTCTTTAAATACTAGGAAAGCAGTTTGAATTACACTAATGTATAAAAATATGGTATATGCTGTATTAAAAGATGGTAAAGAGTGATGAATCAGGAGAAGAGACGTAGTAGAAAACAAAGCTAAAATCATAACCAAAGGATTAAATAAAAAATCTTGGTAAAGACAGTACATTAATCAGAAATTGTAGTAAAAAAATGGAGCAAAAGATTGTTAACCAAAAGAGTGTCTTTTAAGAAAACAAATCAAAAATCTCTAGTCAAGAGCTGTGATTTATCCACAATGCTGGGGCTGTCCTTATGAACCATTGCTTCAATGATGTCACACACTTGTAAATCCAGTTAGCTTCCCAGGTAACAGTAAACAAATGATGGTATCCGTTCAAAAATGGCACAAACATATAAGGAAGAGAAAACATTAACTGTAATTATTATAAGTATCCATCCATTATCCAACCTGCTATATCCTAACTACAGGGTCACGGGGGTCTGCTGGAGCCAATTCCAGCCAACACAGGGTGCAAGGCAGGAAACAAACCCCGGGCAGGGCGCCAGCCCACGGCAGATGATTATAAGTATTTAACTCACAAATACCAATGATTGTATTTTGTATTAATCATGCTGCAGAGTGTTATATGATTTATTGCTTCCATATGATTTGTTCTTCATTTAGGTAGAAAAAGAATTAAGCTTGTGCACAGAATATGAGACTGACTTGCATTCTTTTATGAGAAAATGCTGACCACTTGATACTAATAGAACACCCTATGATATTATAAATCAGTGTGATAGTTTCCTTGCTTAAAACTTTAAGAAACATGTCACTTATGAATTAATAAATAAGGATTTATTAATATAACCAGACAAAATCTAATGAAGATATTAAAGCTATATGAATGTAATTTCTTTATAACTAATGTACTGAACTATAAGAAACTGCATTAAACTGGTCCTGTGTCTGTGTGCTGATACCGGCATATTTTTAGGAATGTGAGTGCCCTGATAACTCTTTATTTTGGTAAGAAACTGGGCACTTCTGCATGTAATAAATCAGGATGTAATTGTAACTTACAGCAATCTGTGTATGACCTCAAAATGAACTGTCATGTTTTTTTCTCTTTGGCTAATGAATAAGCTAGGTAATATAAAGAGGATTTTTTTTCTTTTAAGCAGGACTGTCTGTTCTGACCAGCCAGTGGCACTGAGCTGCGGGGGGGGGCGGGGGGGGGGGGCCCCCCCCCCCCCCGGGGGGGGGGGGGGGGGGGGCAGCAGTCTTTTTAACTCACCAAGAATACAGAAATTGCTTTTTAATTATAAATTGGTGTTTGTTTTCCCGTTGTTTTCGACTTCAGTGTTCACATATATATATATCTATACTAATAAAAGGCAAAGCCCTCACTGACTGACTGACTGACTGACTGACTGACTGACTCATCACTAATTCTCCAACTTCCCGTGTAGGTAGAAGGCTGAAATTTGGCAGGTTCATTCCTTACAGCTTCCTTACAAAAGTTGGGCAGGTTTCATTTCGAAATTCTACGTGTAATGGTCATAACTGGAAGCTGTTTTTCTCCATTTACTGTAATGGAGATGAGCTTGAACGCCGTGGGGGCGGAGTTTCGTGTGACATCATCATGCCTCCGACGTAATCACGCAGTACATAGAAAACCAGGAAGACCTCCAAAAAGCGCTGAAGAAAACATGCATTATATAATTGAGAAAGCAGCGAAACAATAAGAAGCGAGCGAGTGACATATACAACCATATTCATGAGTTCTGCTACTTCGGAAACAAAGCACGATGTAAACCTACACTTTAAATTAAGTTCATAGACAGGCTGCCGCTGGCGTTTGTAATTTAGTGCCTGCCCATATAAGGCCGTCCGTCAGCGGCAATCCAATAGCAAACTGCCACGGGTAAATATTCACGGGTGAAGGACTGTGCTTATGCAGAGGAAGATGAGATGGTCAGGGTGGTTTTTGGCACAAACTCAGCGAAACTGCGAGAGAAAGTTTTAAGTGCCAGGACTCGGTAACATTATATACAGCCATGGACATAGCACGAGATGGCACTAGCACAGCTGGGAACCTTCGATGCATGTACACCGAGCGGCTCACGTGAACTGACGCAGTGCACAGACAAAAAGCAACAGTTCCAAAGAGCGCTGAACAAAAACCGAATTACACAATTGAAAAGGCAGCAAAAAATATGAAGCGTCTGATACATACAAGCATATTCATAAATCCAGCTACTGCGGAAACAAAGCACACGGTGGAAAAAGTCAATGTCCCGCTAAAGGAAGACAGTGTAAAAAAAAAACCCGTGCATGCAGTGTGTCAGGTCTCAGATAAAAACCAAATTACACAATTGAAAAGGCAGCAAAAAAATATGAAGCGTCTCATACATACACGCATATTATTCATAACTGCAGCTACTGCAGAAACAAAGCACACGGTGGAAAAAGTGAATGTCCCGCTAAAGGAAGACAGTGTTAAAAAAAAAAACCCGTGCATGCAGTGTGTCAGGTCTCAGATAAAGAAGAAGACGAGCTGTTTATTGATGCAGTAAGAAACGAATCTTTTTCATAGCTTCTTTAACACACTACGTCTCCGCTGCGATACGTGGGTATATATATGTATATATGTATATATATACCCCGATCTACATACTCGAATAATGAATACTTTATTCGCAATCAATGATTGTTTTGGTAAAGCCATACTCAGTGTATTCATTAGATGAACGGTAAAAAAGTAAGAGCGAGGGGAGGATGACTTATTGAGGCATGTAGGCTGTAGTGCGCGTCAACTCTATCTGAATTGCGCGATCACATTTGAAAAAATATATCTTTTCAAGTTCTATTTAGTCCATATGTGTCAAACTCAAGGGCCGCGGGCCACATCCAGCCCGTCGTGTAATTATATCCCGCAAGATCATTTTATATACTGTATTATTGTTATTAATGGCCCGGGTATATGAAGCGCTGGTAACACAGTAAACTACAGATCCCATAATGCAGCGCTTCAGCTGCCTTGCCGAACACTTACCGCGTTAATCAAGTCTAGCTAATGATTTTGCAAGTTATTGCGAAGCTAGCCCACACGATGCTGAAGAGAAAAGTTGATTCTGAAAATAGAGCCTTTAAAAACCGATGGGAGGCTGAGTATATGTTTACTGAAATTGCCGGTAAACCTATGTGTCTCATTTGTGGAGCTAATGTGGCTGTAATTACAGAATTTAATCTAAGACGGCACTATGAGACAAAACATCAGGGTAACCTGAAAGACCTGAATGCAATGCAGAAGATACAGAAAGCAGAAGAATTAAATAAGAATCTGACACTTCAGCGGACGTTTTTACCCGTGCACAATCACAAAGTGATTTCAAGTGAAGCTGCTTTTATGGGAGACACAAATGCACCAGTGCAACTTGCCCCACTTTCCCTGTTGCCAAGTAATGTTGAACCAAGTCGTCACTACGGTGTTCCCAAATACGCACTTTGCTGATAAACTGAGCGCACTGACTTTGCACGGCGCTTTGGTGACTTTGAAGAACAAAAAAAGTCCGTCTACATGCGGCTCGAACCTTGTGCATGTTTGGTAGCACATATCTGTGTGAGAAGCTCTTCTCAGTGATGAAGACTAACAAAACAGCACACAGGAGTCGCCTCACTAATGAGCACCTGCAGTCCATCCTGAGAATCTCCACAACACAGAACCTCACACCAAACATAAACGAACTTGTTGCCAAAAAAAGATGCCAGGCGTCCAGCTCTAAAATGACATATGAGCAAAGACAACTGAATGATTTGATTTGTTATTGCTGAAAGGAACACATTTTATTTATATTTCCAGGTTTTGTTATGCAGCATGTTCATATTTGAATTTGTATAATTTTGACAGGATATATTTTTATGGAGAGCAAAATCTTTTGGGATATTTAAAATCTAAGTTTATTTTTTATATAAAATTACATAAGAGTAAAGAAATTTGAATGTTTGTTCTTTTAAAGTTTACTTTATTTCTAACTTGTATAATTTAGACAGGATATATTTTTATGGAGAGCAAAATATTATAAGTTGTTTAAGGTTTGAGTTGATTTATTCAGGAATAATATTCCTGTCTGTTTTTACCATTCCTACCAAAGATATTTCTGTCGACTAAATAAAAATTCCTTCTATTTAAAATTTAAATAGAACTTGAACAAATATGATAGTTCATAATATCCACGCAGACTTGCACGTAAGAACGGGAGTTATCCGTTTTAACAAGCAGCGTATTGCACTGATACGAAATAGCTGTGTGTGTATATATGTAGATATGTATGTATATGTAGATATATGTTTATATATGTGTGTGTGTATGTATGTATATATATATGTATTTGTGTGTATATATGTGTGTGTATATATGTATGTGTGTATGTATATGTATGTGTATATATCTAGATATATATATACGTATGTATATATGTGTGTGTGTATATATATGTGTATATGTATAGATATGTATATATATATGTTTATGTGTGTGTGTAAATATATATATATATATTTATATATATATGACAGCAACACTCATCACTCATAACAGTGACAAAACAATTACATTGACAATCATGTTACGTTATTTTCAAAATGTTTCTTTTTCTTTTTCATTGCTTCTTTAACACACTACTTCTCCGCTGCGAAGCGTGGGTATTTTGCTAGTATATATATATATATGTTATGTGGCAGATGACCAGGGACCTTGCCCCACCGGGACACCTTGAGAAGGGAAGGACTGGGAGAGGGGCAATATCTTCCCTGGGGCACAAGAGGGCAGCACCCCTGGATAGCATCCAGTCCATGGAGCTGGGAAGCGCAACCCTGTGAGGGTCCGTGGCCACCACCAGGACAGCTCCAGAGCCTTGGCATACAGCACTTCCACCACACCCGGAAGTGCTGCCAGATGTTAATTAGGAAGCACCTGGAGCACTTCTGGGTGCAGTATAAAGGAGGCCGCCTCATTCCACTCGGGGAGCCAGAGTCGGATGGAAGAGGACGGAGCTTGCGAGAGAGGAGTGGAGGTGATAGAAGAAAAGTAAAGGAATGAGTTTGCTGGTGGTTTGTGAATTGGTTTGTGTGCGCTGAAAAGAAAATAAACGTGTGTGTTTGTGGACATCTGGCTGTCTCTGTGTCTGTATGTGTCCGGGCATCTTTCACACTTAATAAATGCCCTTTATATTCAAAAACGTACTCGTAATTCATGATTCAAAACCCCAATGAGGAGCAGAAAGGAGGGTCATCTTTCAGAAAAAAAATATGTGAGAAAAAAAATGAAAAACCAAGACAGAATATTACAGTATATAAATAAATGTTTTTCTTTATCTGGCATACTCTACGCAGTTATGGTCACCTTGGTATTAAAAAGACATAGCAACTCTAGAGGACGTCAACAGAAGAGCTAATAGATTGTGGGTGCTGTAAGGAACATTTATTCTGATGACTTGTTCATTTAAGGGTATCAGACTCACTTCCTTGGCCATCACACAATTGTTGATTTCTTGTTTTCTGAGAGTCCGGTCACAATGGTCTCCAACCAACAATAAAGTAACCACAGGCCAGGAGAGCAGATACCTTTTGGGTATTTTTGTGCATATATGTATTTTATTGTTGTTTTTGTTAATTATGAATAATTATGTGTCTTATTTTTATATTTTTTTCGGTTGATTTTGTTTATTAGTAGTTTATATACTGTGTTTTTAAATGTCAGTATGTTTCTTGGGCTTTGTGGCCTCTCTGACATCACTCTTACTGAGCCCTCATTCTGGATATTTAAGGCCCCAGCTGAGGAAGCAGGAGCAGGCGAACATTGTGGAATTTTTTGTATTGTTATTTCTTTGTTGTTTTGCTGGTTTTTGTCATCATTTTGCTCTATTTAGTGAATCCTGGTTCTAGATTATGTTTTGAGACTTTTTTATTTTGGAATTGCCTTTTAGGCAACTTCTTTGCTTTTTTTTTTGCTATTAGGAGCATGACCTTGTATTTGTTCATTTTCATTAATAAATTATTTTCAAACCAATTTTTGTTTGCCCTTTGTCTACAAGTCAAGGTTGATGGTTATTCTACTTTTTGATACATTTTTGTGACTCTTAAGTTCTTTTGAGGCTAAAATTCATTTCTCAGACTTTCTGCAAAGTCTAAGGCTGGACACTAGATCAGTGATATACCCCAATGTGGTGAGGCCTGGCAGGCCAGTGAAGCTATATGCTGGGCATTTTTGGTGGCCTCACTCAAATCTTGCCATGTTTGGGACCTTTTATCAAAGCAATGAAAAATAGTGAATTGTATGGTAAAGTGAAAATCTATGTATTAGCATGTACAGTGCAGCCAGAAATTATCTGTACACTGAGAAAAACTAGTCCAAAATGGAAATGAAATTGAGGATATTGAAGAACAAACTAAAAACTGTCTAAAATGTTACAATTACTTGTGTGTTATGCAAAGAAACAAGAAAAAACATTTATTCAAAACATATTCTGGAAATGTTTCCAAATTATGTAATTTATTACCTTCAAACAATTATTTGTACACCTGGCCATTGGAGTTTTCTCAAACTCCTACTCAGTATTTAGTAGGCCCTCCTTTGGCAGCAATAACATCATGCGGCCTCCTGGGCATGTTTTCATCAAGGGTTTTGCAAATGGCTGGGTCAAGGCTCTCCCATGTGCATTGGAGCATGTCTTCAAGTTCTGTTTGTTGCTTGGTGGGTCTGCTGGGTATTTCCTTTTCATCTCATCCCAGAGGTGCTCAATAGGATCGATATTCAGACTTTGAGGGGGTCACTCAAGCACCTTCATCTTTTGTTTGGCAAGGAAGGCTTTCAAATGCTTTGCTGTGTGCTTGGGGTCGTTATCTTGCTGGAAAATATAGAGACACCCAAGCCGTTTGGCAGCAGATTGGAATTCATGATTCCTACAATAAAATGCAAATTGCTAACACCAGAAACTGTAATGCAACCCAAACCAACATGCTCCCATCACCATGCTTGACAACTGGATTTAGGCTGACGACCATCTGATCCAAACATGTTCAGAATTGATTTCCAGAAGTAGATGGGCTTGTCAACATGTTCTTTGGCAAATTTAAGATGTTTCGGTTTGTTTTTTTTTACTTATAAATGGCTTGTTACGAAGAACCCTTCCGTACAGCCCACGTTAGTTCAGCCTGTTCTTTATTGTTTTTTTGCAAACCTGAATTCCTGTAGCCTCCTTGACTTGATTTGCAAATTGTGAAGCAGAAAACTTTTGGTTTTTCATGGCAAGCTCTTTGATGTACCTGTCTGTCCTTGAACTGGTCTTTCTTTTTCTCCCTTTTCACTCCAGATTATCAATTTCACCAGACTTCTTGAATTTCTGAGTGATGTTGTGCACGGTAGTGTGCCTCATATCAAGTCTAGTTGCAATTTTTCAAACAAAAACACTCTGAATGTGTAATTTTATGACTTTTTCCCTCAATGCACTGGGTATTTCAGCAGTTTTAGCCATGTTGGGAAACTCAACCAACCCTACAAATTCTTGTGTGGAGAATGACCACCAAGGCTGCTTGGTGGCTACTAAGGGCACCTAATTACTTGCCTATTTGGAGCATCTGCTGTTATGTGCTGTATTAAATAATCTTAATTGTCACTCAGCACTCCTCCCATTCTGACATATTCTTTCAACTCTATGAATGGCCAGTTGTACAAATTGTTTAAAGGCAATAAATTACATAATTTGAAAACACTTCCTGAAAATGTCTTGAACAACAGTTTTTTCTTGTTTATTTACATAGCACACAAGTAATTGTAACATTTTAGACCATTTCTAAAGTTTGTTCTCCAATATCCTCAATTTAATTTCTATTTTAGATCTTTTTTTCACAGTGTACAAATAAGTTTTGGCTGCAATGTATATAAAAGGGCATATAAGAAGTGTTTATATAAAGACAAAGGACAACAACAAAATCTAATGCTTAAAAGGAAGAATAAATAATTAAATCCACTGGTCAAAAACAAAAGATTAGTATTAATAGTAAAGAAATAATGTATAGCACACATACATACCTGCAACATAAATGTATGAAACAGTAATGGGAACAACCTCACCTCCTTCACACAATTGTGGGAGAAGTTCAGACATCTGAGTGTGCAGTTGAGTGTTGGTTTGAAATGCTTTCTAAGATTCATGGAAAGGACACCAACCTCTTATGTTGCTCACTCTTCCTTACAACCATTTCAACTCAGTTTTAAGTAACCTTTTAGTTTTACACCTTGTCTGTAAACTCAAGGAAAACCTACTTTAGCATAAGGAGGAATGGAAATTTTACCCAGTCTTATCTTTATCTTTTAAAAATGGAATAATACTAGAAATTATCATTTTATTATAGCTCTCGGAAACATCATATGCTGATCACTTTTCAGCCTCTTACCATCTCCTCTGGAAAGCTCTTTATTAATCTTTCTTAAGCCTCGATCTCCAAAGTCATCTGGCTGATTGACTAAGGCCTCCTTCACTGCATCATATCCACATAAAATGATGAACTTTGTGGAGCCCATGTGGAAGGTAAACACGCCACCATATTTCTCAGAAAGCTGAAAAAGGAAATAACAAAAATAAAAGTAAGGAAGAAAAATCAATACAGAATGACCTTCATTTTTTTTGAGAAATATAATTCTTCATTCATAAAAGATTTCCCAACAATGGCAGAGTTTGGGTTGAATGTTACATATTATTCAATAAGAACATAGATTAATATCTGCATTGTGCCATTCTGCCAGCATTAATCTGTCCATTTTACAAACTCCATTTCTCATGCTAGGATGCTGGAGTCAATCCAGTAATCCTGAAGCATTAAACAGGAATCCATTCAGACTGAAGTGCTGGACTTTTGCTTTCTTTAGATGGTCAGTTGTGGAAGAAAGTCAAACAGAAAAAAAACCCAGGCATGAAGAAAATTCTCAGCATGTATTTGTTTCCTTCTCCTGAGAAGGAAGGGAACACCCCTTCACAAAATCTTATTTATAACCACATTGTTATCAGAACAGAGGTACACAACACATGATATAAAGCTAACCTTTTACTGATTGATCCTTTCAGGAGAATGGCTTAATCACCGTGCGCAGTTCTTCATTGTTTTGCTTGTTTCTTTCTTGCATGTGCTGCTCTGCATTGCACGTGTTATCTAATTAGTTCAAGTCCATTCCCCCTATGTCAAACCTTTGCAGGAATGTGTACATGCAGTTCAGCATGTTGAACATTCTGTTCTTTTTTATCTTGCACAACAAAATTTACAGAGATATTAAATTTTAACCTTACAATTTACAGAGACATTACATTTTAACCTTACTTTTTCTTAGCAGGCTATTCCACAGCACTAAAGCATGCTATCTGTCCCATTAAGGCAAAGCACTAAACATTTTGTTCCACACAGTACAAAAATAAATGCCAAACGTTTTGGAGATATATTTATATATTTGGAGATTTTTTTATTTACATTTTACAAAAGTACTTTATGCTATTGATTGCTCGAAGCATTTCAATGAAGCTTAGAATAATAGTATGCTTCAGTGTCATTGTGTCAGTGTTGTACCAAACAGAAATGTAAAAATCTAATACTATATATCAGGGATTCTTGTATTAAAATGTGTAAAACGTTAGTGTTTTAACTTTACAGAGGTAAATGGTTGTTGATGAGTACATGTTTTATTACTCTATGATGGCCAGTGTGATTCTCTACATTGTGATGGTAACATCACTTCAAGAGTGGTCCACCGAATCAATAAACTAATTAAAAGGGCTGGCTCAGGTTTGGGACACACTCTGGACCCAATGAACATCATAGAAAAGGAGAGAATTAAAACAAAACTGAGCTCCATTATGAACAATACTGCATATCCTCTCTATGACACACTACGACTGAGGACTTTCAGCCAACAAATTATCATCCTTTATACCAACAGCAATGTAATTTCATAAGCCCTCACTGGGACTGCTCTTTCATCTTTACACAAATCAGCAGTTTTCTTCTTTTTTGTAGTTCCTTTGTGTGTATTTGAGGGAGTCTGATATTGCTGTTGTTTGTTATAATATTTCTAGAGCTGCTGTAAAAAGCTAAATTTCCCCCTTGGGACAAATAAAGAATGTATGTATGTATGTATGTATGTATCTATCTATCTATCTATCTATCTATTGTGGTCCCTGGCCGGGGCTGGAGCCCGGCCGGGACGCCCAGGAGGACCGGAGGAGGGCTTGTGCCTCTTCCAGACTGAGAGGGGGCGTCCGTCCTGGTTATGTTAGGGGCCTCGGGTACAGGGCTTGGAAGCCCAGCCCTGTAGGGACCCGTGGCCACCGCCAGGCGGCGCCCCAGTGCCTAAATATCCCGAGAGCCCAGCACTTCCACCACACCAGGAAGTGCTGGGGGGAAGACTTTGGGAGACACCCGGAGAGCTGCCGGGAGGACAGCCGGCACTTCCGCCACGCTGGGGCGTGGCCAAGGGAGGATTACCGGGAACACCTGGTGCTCATCCGGGAGCTGTATATAAGGGGCCGCCTCCCTCCAGTCATTAGTGGATGTCGGGTGGAAGTGGACAGAGCTGGAGAGAGGACGGGAGGCGGTCAAGAGAGAAAGGCACAAAGGACTGTGAGGCCAGGACAGTTGGGGGAACAGTGCTGGAGGCACTGGGAAGTGCACTGAGTTAAAACTGTAAATATTGTAAATAAAAGTGTGTTGGGTGAACTATGTTGTCCGTCTGCCTGTGTCCGGGGCCAAGTTCACACTATCTATCAAGTGTTGATTGAAGCTCATATAGAGATATAGGTGGTGGGAAAGAACGCACACCCCTTCAATTACCAAACATTACTGAAAGCATGAATGGGAGAGGGGCATAAAGGTCTGAAGTGTGCTCCTATTAAGTAACATTAATGACACTCCTCTGTGTCCATAGCTCACTTTCAGTATTATTAGACTTCTAGAACCTTGTAAGCCAGCCACAGGGGATATACAAACCCGGATAAATGGGGAGGGTTACGTCAGGAAGAGCATCCACTTTAAAATTTTGCCAATTCAATATGCGGACAACAATACAAATTTCCATAACAGATTGGTTGAAGCCTGGGTTAACAACAGCTGCTACCAGTACTGTTAGCCAACAGGGTGCTGGGGGAAATTGGGCTACTGCTCGCTGAAGGAGAAGAAGAGGGGGAAGGCAAGTCCAGAGGCAGGAGGAGAGGAGGAAGGTTAGGAAAGTGCAAGTGAGGGTAGGAACTTTGAATGTTGGCAGCATGACTGGTAAACGGAGACAGCTAACCATTATGATGGAGTGAAGGAAGGGTGATATATTGTGCATGCAAAAGACCAGATGGAAGGGGAGTAAGGCCAGGCATATCGGAGGGCATTCAAATTGTTCCATCATGGTGTGGATGTGAGGAGAAATGGGGTAGGGGTTATCAGGAAGGAACAGTATGTCAGGAGTGTTTTGGAGGTAAAAAAAGGGTTGGACGGAGTGATGATTATGAAGCTGAAAATTGAAGGTGTGATAATGAATGTTATTAGTGTAGTGTATTTGTCCTGTGAGTTGGGTGTGCAATGTATGAGAAAGAATATTTCTGGAGCATGTTGGTTGAAGTGTTAGAGTGTCTCCCAAGGGAGAGAGAATGGTGATCGGAATGGATATCAATGGATATGTTGGTAAAGGGAACAGAGGGGATGAAGATATGATGGGTAGGTATGGTGTCAAAGACAGGAATGAAGAAGGTAAGATGGCAGTGGATTTTGCAGAAATGATGGACATTGTTGTGGTGAATATTTATTTAAAGAAGAGGGAGGAACACAGGGTGACGTACAAGAGTGAAGGGAAATGCACACAGGTTGATTATATCCTATGTAATAGGGTCAGTCTGAAGTAGACTGCAGACTGTAAAGTGGTGGCAGGGGAAAGAGTAGTTAGGCGGCAAAGGACAAATTGGGACAAATAAAGAATGTATGTATGTATGTATGTATGTATGTATGTATGTATGTATCTATCTATCTATCTATCTATCTATCTATCTATCTATCTATCTATCTATCTATCTATCTAT
>JANRMT010062849.1:20448575-20462703 GCA_026402145.1 Polypterus bichir lapradei
CTATCTATCTATCTATCTATCTATCTATCTATCTATCTATCTATCTATCTATCTATTTTACAGTGACATTCACACTACTCTCCAGACTAAATAAGACAACATGTCTTAAGGAAAATCACTCCCAACACAGCACAGAGACATGGCTGGATCTGTCATCAGGGTTACTTCAGTGCATACCCTTTGGCTCTGCGCACAAGAGAAATAAATGCCCAATAACAGGAAAAGTTAGAGTTTTCATTGACAGTACAGACACCTAAACCAATCCACTATTCAGCATACACCTTCAATCATCACAATTATAAATCTATCTAATCAAACCTAAATATGCAGCTTTTTAATAATAAAGATAATGAAAATAAAAAAGAGTGCAGGTGTCTCATAGGTTACTTTTATGGGGTTGTACATTTGATATGTTACTGTGGCACAAAAATCCAAAAGGATGGTCATTCAACAAAAGAACCAAGTGGTACAATGAAAGGAAAAATTAAAACAGAGAAAGAAAACCAAAACATGTTGTTTTGTTGAAAACTATACTTGATATTTGCAGCTTAACATAAATAAATAAATTACCAAAGTAATGATTTGAACAAATTCTACATAGCACAGTTGAGACTAATAAACCTGTCCTTACAGATAGTCAGGAAACTGCAGCACAGTCTGATAACATCAGCATAGAAATGAATAACAATGCAACATACAGCAAAGACGCACCAAACAGCGCCAAACTCAAGCTAAGGATTCTCTTTGTCATGTCATGTCCTTTTAATTTTCTTCTTGCGGGTTCTTGCCAAAAGTTGTATTATCCTTTTAAAATGTTTAGTTGATGTACACTAACTGTGCTATCAAAAGAAAGTTGATTTCTGGCAGATGTGATGTTGCACTTATCAATTGGATTGTAACATTCATTGCAGTACACTAATGAATAAAAAATGTGAGTTAGTTCAAATACTCAGTTAGAGGATCCGTACAGACTTTTTTCAAAACATGGCAGGATCTAATCAGTAACTTTTTAAAATAAGGTCATGAAGCACAGAGAATTTATTAATTTAGGTATGCTTACAAGCCTTAAATTTTACGCCGTTTGGCTTGCTCTCTCTCTCAGGGGTGGGGATCGATCTGTTCTTAACTCAATGTTTCTTTTTGTAAAAACTTGATTGCTTTGTATGGATTGCAATAAAATTAATAAAAAAAAAAAAAAGAAAAATGTGAGTTAGCATAAACTGCCCTAATTCGGGGTGTTCATAAGGAATTGAGTGATTCATCTAATTAGGCAGAAGTACATAATGACCAAGAATAGCTGTGCTAGATATTTTAAATATTAGAATGTGTGTTTGAATTGGATATTTTTTCAAGTCTAGATATTCCCAATTGTAATAGAAAAAAATTAAAAATAGTATCATATTAATCATCGCTGACCATGAAATAATCTAAAAAGATAACCGACACTCATATTTTTGAAATTTATCATTTTAACCTGCTGGTAAAGAATCAGTTTTCTTGTACAATTTTATCATATGTGTAATAAGCAACTTCAAAATAGAATATAATGACACTCCACATGCCTATATTACCAATCCCTATTTTTTAAAGTTTTGCAAAAAGGAGTACTTTTAATTCCTTATATCCCATTAGGGGGTAAACCCCCGGGGGCAGTTGATGTGCCGTGTACAACTTTAAGTCCTACTTGTTGAAGACACCTATTGGTTTACTCTTTATCATAAGGGTGTAATTTCCTGCACAAATGCACAAACATGGTCCAAAAATGGCATAAAAATAAGGGGTTCTGAGTCTAAACTACCAAAAATATGGGGGATTCCCAAAATGCTTGATGTCTTGCATAACTCAAGACGAGTCAAACAATACATCATATTGTGGGGGTTTTCTCATACTAGCAAAGGACAAAAAAAACTGAAGTGTTTTCAAAACCTTCATAAACAATTCTTATGAATATAAAAAGGGTCATAGAAAGTTTTGGAGTTTATTGTTTTTCTATTTCGATACCTGCACCAGATTTATTACTGGCAAATGTGCTGTTCATAATGTGTGAGTGTATGTACAGTACCTGGTGTGACTAGTGGAGTGGTTTTGGATTCTGAGGTCTGTGGGGTCTTAATTTGCCCTTGCACAGAGAAGCTGAAAGACGCGCATTAAAAGTCCCCGTTACAGTCAAAGGAGAATTGGTGTGAAATGGAAAGGATGAGGATCAGCACCTCCAAATCTGAGGCCATGATCCTTAGTAGGAAAAAGGTGGACTGTCCTCTCCGAGAGGAAGGTGAGTTCCTGCCTCAAGCGGAGGAGTTTAAGTACCTCAGGGTTTTGTTCATGAGCGAATGGAAAAGGGATACTGAGATAGACAAACGGATTGGGACAGTGAGTACAGTTATGCTCTCAATTTACCAGTTGATCTATGTCAATACCCTCACCTATGGTTATGAGCTTTGGGTAATGACTGAAAGAATGGTAAAAGGTGTAAAGGAAGTATGGGTCTCTCTGCTAAGACTGTTGGCCTCATGACCAAATTTTGGGTAAGTGGTGGAAAATTAATGAATGAAATTAATCTAAGGTTCTTGTGAGTAGGAGGCATGTCCACCCTTCCATTCACTGAAGCCACTTTTTGAAGTAAAGGAGCCAAAGATTGCCCCCAAAAGCACTTGGCACAAGGCAGAAATGAGGTCTGCATGGGATTCCTGTCCCTCTCACAATACATATCCCTACACAATGATATTTTACAATTTGCTATACTAAAATACTGCACAAATTCAGCTATGTCTCTCTCTATAATAAAAACGAGCAAACTTTAATGTACATTATTCTCGGTTTCACTTCTGCTCAGAGAGATTCCCTGCCAACAGTGCAGCAGCACATATTCATCAATCCATCATCACTCCAAGGACTGCAATCATCTGGCACTCCTGCACTCATTCTTACTACTCACCTTGTGAAGGGTCAGATGTGGAAACCACATGTTGAAAATGTTGATGTTGCCCAGGACAGGCAGAGGTGTTGGTCCAGGAGGAAAGCTGTACTCTGAGTTTTGGGTTTTCTTAGAAAAGAAAAAGTATAAAGCAAGGAGAGTGAAAACACAAATCAAACACGCAGTTGAAGTGTCCATTAGAAGCAGGCTGGAGATTGACATGGTTGCTATTTCTTTTTCCAACTACAGCTGTAGGACTGGAAGAGCAACGTTTTATAGTGCGCTGCGAGCAAATCTGGAATGTGAGCTATGTTGACAAGGATTATTGTCTGCAAGTGAGGCAAAGGTTGTATTCAATAGTTTGCTTTAACCTTATCTACCTTTAACAGAAGTAGGGACTGCATTATGCAAACAATATATTTACTGAATACTTCAATATTTTCAGCAGTTAACATGATATACTTTTTTAAAAGCACAAAGAAATCAAATATAAATATGTAATTAGAATGTGTCCATTATGTCACAGTTTAAATAAAAAAAAATAAAACACATTTCATTAAAATGTAACAAATTACACAATTTATTCATGTGTGTAATACTGTTCTAATTCCACTTAACATCAAAATATTCAGTCTGTATAATATTTATAAACATATAAGTAAAGAAAACCATAAAGCATTTTCATTGACTTTACATATAACGTCTAGTTCTTAACACTTCTTAGTTTGAATGAGGCAAAACTTTGTTGGTGGCCTGTCATTTGTACACTTTCCTACTAATCATGCAGAATACCGACATCCCGACGTTCCTGGTGCCTTCTTTGCTGGCCCTTGATATCCTGATGGAATCTTTCACCCTGCACTTCATTCACTGCTCCGAGATGTTCAGGGAAAAATTCCAAATTCATATTCAAAAAGTGAACTTTGAGACTCATGTTGCAAACCAATTCCTTAAACGTAATTTATACATTTTTCACATTTTCTTTAACAATAACAATAACACATTTTATTTATATATAGTATTGCCTTTACAACTTGGATCTTTATTTCTATCAAAAAACGTAAAAATTACTTCTTTGAACGATACCCCTGCCTTTCATTCCAAGTCGTCTAATGCACTGTCAAAATCCTGCATCAGAATTCAGTTTTCAGGTGTGGTCAATTTAGCTTCAGGCAAACCTGGAAACTTTGAGCACAAATACATAAAACAGGCTCTGTCCTTTGATAGGACTGCTTCATTAAAGCAAGTTTAATATTGAGCAGTGGTGGCAGCACTTTATCTGATTCCACCAAGCTGGGTCTGATGATGTTTTTGGCACCAAGCTGTAGCTTTTTTCTAGCTTGCCATTCCTTCTGAACCCCAATGTCAATCTTGGCTCTGGAGTCCCACTCACAGAGAATACCCAGGAATTCTGTATGGCCTGACTGCTGACCCAGTAAGATACACTGAAGTTTCAGGTCTCCATATATGAACTAATGGTTGCCATTCTAGTTAATAACTATTAAAAAATTGTTTTGCTTAAAACATAAGTTTTAATTTTAGAAAATCTTAAAATCATTCAAATATTGATATTTAATAAAATGTAATGAAAAAATTAAAAAGACTATATTTTACAAAAAAGCGTGTCCTGTGAAAAAAAAATTGTGATATAGGAAAATGGTTTCAGTGCCTAAAATTATATAAAAATCATATTAAATAATCAAAAACAATTTCAATGGATATTTAAATTAATGTCCTTAATATGAGGGCATTAGTTAGCAGGGTCTTTATCCAGCACTTTTAAAGGTTCCCTCCAGAACGTTATAGAATTGTGGTCGAGGTGATAAAAATGCCACATTTTTGTCTTTCTGCCAGTCATTTATATTCAGGTCATTTTTGTTAAAAACTTGTTTCTTAAAAACAGATAAACCTATGTGACATTTGTTTAAGAATTGTTTTTGGGGAAGCAAACATTTTCAGGATATAGGGGCCTAGGCCAAAAAACATATCCCAACCCCCCATGCCCCCCTTACTCTCCACCCATACCGATTGAGTTTTTACCTTGCATTGCTTTGTTCCATTTGATGAAATGCAGTTATTACTTCTTTTTTTTTTTTTTGTTCCTTTTTTATTTTGATAGAACACTCATTGTCACACGTTTACTGAAATGACTGACGAAGTGTCTTCCTGCCACACCCCCATTTAGTGGGACTTCAATGTTTTTGCATATGCAGGAACCTTTCCTAGCTCTTGATGTACTGAAGACATAAAAAAGTGTAAGTAATTGCAACAGTCTGTGCAGAAATTCCAAATTACTTCCTCATTTATCTTTTGGCATGTGTTCATGTATCTGCCAACCATCCATTAATTGTCCCTCATCTACATGTTCCTATTGGTTCGCTAGCAGAACTTTTGATTTCATTGGGCTTTTGATGTTGACGTGGCTGGTTTGCATGACGAGGTTGGGTGTGTCATGGTTGGGCTTTGAATCCCGATCCCTGTTTATCCAGGTCAGGGATTGAACTCAAGTCACCCGATATACCACTGCTCAGTGCAGGTGATGCTAAATAAAGCTACCCAAATTGTCAGAGCTGTGATGTAACGCTGACCTTTCACCTTTGTCAGTTGTTAAAAATTAAACAAACAACCTGGTCAGCCAGAAATGTCATTTTTTTGTCAAAATGCGTTTAGATTAAAGCGATACATATATTTAATACGCATAATTTGCTCTTTATTTCCGCTAAAAATGCCATTTATTTTGAATTTTTCTTTTTTTTTTTGCAGACCAAGTAACAAATCAACAGTGACCTCACATTTTTCTGAATAGTCCAAGCTGAAACTCCCATGAGCACAGTGAAGTAGAAAGGTGAAACATCACACCTGAATACAGCATTTCTGTTTTGGTTTTCTTGCAGTTTTACCCAGGCTCAGTGCAAGAACAAATTCAGCATGGGAGCCCTGGATTTTCAAAATGCGGTGGGATTACAGTGCAAATGAAGTCCATATTATTTTCAATTCAAATCTTTGAGGGAGTGCATCCACTACAGATTATAGAAAAAGAGCTCCATCCTGCCCAATATAAAAGCACAAATTTGAAGTAAATCAAAATCAATCACTTAAAATCTAAATTGCGGCTGACAGACAAAAGCACTGTAGACAAATGCAATCAACGCTTTTTCATTATTTATTGCAAGGAAACCACTCTACCAGTGTATCCTTTTCGTATATACCATATACTTAAACCTCCAAATAAGAAAATATGTCATTGTTGAGGATATCATTTAATTCGATGGTTAAATTATTGCTAAGGTCCATCTTATTAAGGCATCTTCCCAATGCTGCAGCTCTGTTGTCCTCCAAATATTTTCAGTGTATTGCAGATATGACTATCGTTGATCAACCTCTCTAGTCTGCCTATCATGCTAAATGCTTCATTTTCTTCTTTGATTAGTGGGCACTGGCTTTGTGGCTACCATCCAGATGTAATTAAATTCCTGGTAGACACATTAGGGTTTAAAGCTTTCTCAAAAAAGTATAGAGGAGTTACACTTGTGTGTGACACATAGATGAGTTGGTCTTCCTTCATCATGGCACCCAGTAATGAATTTGGATCTAATGGCATCTTTTCTGAATCTGCACCATTGTTTTACTCCTAACTCCTTTGTCTAGAACAGAAAAGATTTCTCCATTGAGGCCATGCTCATATAGGACTGCTTTCCTGTAGTAAAACAGAAGGGCAACCGCAAGGAATGCTGACACAAATATTCCCTCCCCCTCATCATTTGTTGAGGCTCTTTGACAAGCAGTAATATAATCTGGCCTTCCCCCTTTGTAGGCCATCCTGGCATTGGCCTGAACTCAAATCCGTCCTCTGTGCTTTGTCAGCAGGCTGAACACCATCAGGCCACTCTCTGATATGGTTTTCTGCACAATACATCATGTCAGCTGCATGAATAAACTGGTAAATTTCTGAAAATCCCAGCACCTTTCTCCCCCAGGCACAGCATTCAATTGGAGTAAAGTCCAGCTTGTGCTTTGTTTGAAATATCAAAGCCTTGGTTCTGATCTCAAGGATGGATGGTAGTTGCAGTGGTGTACCAATTGCAAACAGCACTAAATGGAAAGGTAACATGGTGCCATCTTCAAAAATATCTTATTTTATTTAGGAAGAATTTCAGCCATCCTTGAAAATTAAGTGCCAGGAAACCTAAAGAATTGTTTAAAGGACACTCAGCAGTAGAAACTGTACTCCAGAAAAGAAGACTTCTCTGGTGGTATTTGATGCGAATCATAGTTGACTATACTATTAGAAATTCCAGGGCCATTTACATCTTGTACCCCTTCAGTTCCTGGTTCCCCTTTGAAGGGATCAGGATTTAGAGCAAAATGTATTTGGCATCTAAACATAGCTTGGTCATTTGTGTGGATCAGTTCAAAAGCACTTTGGTAAAGCATGTCTGACTGGTGAAAGCCAAGGTGATCCTGTGTTGTTGGTGATGTATAGAAAACATATCCTTCTGCTGTGAACTCAAGAACAAAGCCATTCAGCACCTGAAGCAGCAATTCCCTTAATGAAAAGTTGACTTCATTGAACTGGACAAGTAATCCACCTGAAGCTAAGAATGTTTGGAAGACCATCTAGGAACAGCTTGGGTTGTTGCTAGAAGAGGTGTTGGAGAGGCCAGCATGAGGCACTTACCCTGTGGTCTGAATGTGGATCCCAAAGCCCAAGTGCAGTGATGAGATGTAAAACTGAGTTCCATGCTATTTGTGGTCATAAAGATCCCTGGGCATCCTTCATAAATAGCAAGGTATATCCTGATGTCCTGGCTAAATTACCCACCATGGCCTAGTCATTCTGGCCCTATAATCACCCCCTGTCTCTAATTGGTTAACTGTTTCTCGTTAACTCACCACAGCTAATATGTGGTGAGCGTACTGGCACAAAACTGACTGCCATCATATCATCCAAGTGGGTGCTACACATTAGTGGAGGTAGAAGTGGCTCCCCACTCATTGAAGTGAGAAAAGTGTTATATAAATGGAAAGAATCATTATTATTGCTATTATTATTATTACCATAAATATAAATTCAATTATAAAATAAATATCCCATACTGAGAAGTGATTTTACTACTTAATAATTTATCATAGAGACATTTAAATAATCATAAAAATGAAAATGGTGTTAAAAAAATACATATCTAAACAGGAATAGAAATGCCATTATACAAATGCAGAGAAAACACAAAGCCCTGAGAACAGTAAAGTACTGTATATCAAATGTGCAATCAAGTACGCAAATACACTCAAAGAAATGAACTAATAGTGATGTTTGCTCGTATTATATCTTTTACTTGTTATATTAACATATTCCTCTTAGATGTCACATTAACACAATTGATTAAATATGCTTATTTATAAAGAATGCCTGTTGCCTTTTGGTTACAAGTCACAGTTTTCCCAGTTTTCTCCCTCTTGCAGGGCAGTTCTATATATTTTTAAGACTGTTGACAGCATTTTGAACTTTAAAGGCCAGTTCCCTCATGCTGGGCCTAGTCTGGCTGAAGCCTGCAGGCAATGGTCAGATTTGGGCCTTTTCAGGAATGGCCAGTGAAGGTCCTGGCTTGCTTTTTGGGTCTTTTAGGAGACCTTAACACACTTTTGTCATATAAAGAACTCCAGTTCACAACAGAATGCACTATTCTAAACCAAAAAAATCCCTGGCTGTAAGACAACACTAAAATAGTATTGTTAAGGGATTCATTTTCAAATGATAAAGGTTTCAGAATATTTTAGCTGTCTTTCTAAAGTAAATTACATTCTATGAATACAATTTGGCCTATATAGGTTGTTCCAGTCTGATTTGAGCTAGAAATAGAAAATGAAACAATTTCAAATGACAAAAAAATGTATTAAAGTACAGATTAAAAATTCTGACAACTACTGTATGTGTATGTTTGTATTTCTGGAACATGACTCTAGCGGGAAGATTAATATGTAATCTTTATATCAAATTTTTACTAGCCTCTCATCAGGTGGTAGCTCTACTCTTAAAAAAGTTCTTAACTCAGGTTATCAGCATTTGCTGATGTGCGACACAGACAGATAATCGACTGTCCTCACACCAAATCGATAATTATGACTGCAAAATACCATGATGCACACCATGATGACTGAGTGATAAAGAACTCGAGTGTCAAGCCAAACACAGCATGCCAGACATACTCCACAATACAGAATGCAAGAACGACAATGACAGAGAAATGCATGCTGACAAACAAGGAGATTGTCCAATATTCACATCCTCTGCCCATATGCAAACATTGCTTTGACATCCTTGCATCAATGTTTGGGGAAGAGCATGATTTGCAAAGGTTACATTGGTGGGCCGTGAAAACAACAGAATGTGTGACCAAAATGAAAATTTTCAGCTTGCCTTAACTGAGCCATCTTTATTTGATGACCAGAAGTCTGTGTGTTTACTTGTCTCAAAATAATAGGCTATAAATGAGAAATGCAGCCTCAGATAGGAAGTTCCCATTCTGGAAGATGATGTCTGTTCAGTTCAGAATGACAATTGCTGCCATTTATTTAATAAAGAGAGAGAGAGAGAGAGAGAGGTTGGGAGCATGCACTGATAGCTCGTAGCTGCACCCACCACACAATGAACCATCTAGATTAGGACCCAAGTGCAGTGAATGACACCTCAGCACCACACTGAAACAGTGTGAAGTTTATTATGGCAGCTAGAATGGCAATCCTGCCACCAACCTCCAATTTTCCCTGCAGGCTAGATGCAGATTAATGTCATTAAGAATTAAGGGCCTTACTCAAGGGCTCAACAGAGTAGAGTCACTTCTGGTGTTTACAGGATTTGAACCGGCAACTTTCATCTTTAACACATTTAACCAAACTCTCTTCTGTCTCTGGAAATAATTCTTTACATGTATGTACAGGATAGGGGTTATCCCATAGTTTATTTCATTGTGCGGTTCAGAGATTCTGTAGGTCTTTAAATAAAAATTGTCAAACATAATTTGCCTGGCATTCTCTGGCTCTCATGCATTCATTAGTCTATGCATTTTCTATATCCATATTCCATAAATAATTCTGAGTAGTGGATCCAAAATATCGTTCAGGCAGCACTGGAAACCAACTCTGGATGGTACTCCAGTCCACTGCAGAACACACCACCACATTCACACTTGGCTAGTTCCCAATTATTTACATCTTTAAGATGTAAGAAGAAAACCAGAGTACCAAAATCACACCATATATAGAATTTTTTTTCACAGCCGCATCACATTTGGTAAATGCGCTGATATAATGACACAGTTCAGTATTTGTCTTAATGGCTGATTCTAGCCTTCAAAATAATCATATTCAGCAGATAGGACTCCTGCTGCATTTGATTGGACAGTGAAAGAATTTACATCCATCCATCCACCCATTATCCAACCCGCTGTATCCTAACTACAGGGTCACGGTGGTCTGCTGGAGCCAATCCCAACCAACACAGGGCGCAAGGCAGGAAACAAACCCCAGGCAGGGCGCCAGCCCACTGCAGAAGAACTTACATGCTAACTGTAATTTAAGCATCATTTCACATGAAAACAATGATTTTGGTTCTTTTCAGAATATAAAAGAAATCTATTAAAATGCTCTTTAAATTTCCATTGGAGTGTTTGATAACTGTGTAATGTTCTCCGAATCCTGGGGCTTGGCTCTTAATTTGTTCACTTTCGCATAGAGTGGTATCTTTTTCACTCCAGTAGTCATGTCTGATTCAACACTCATTTTTGAAACACTCAGACTGTCAATAGCTTGTGCCACATCTCCAGGTTCAGCAATTTGTGTCAGTGTTCCAAGTTCACAATCAACTGGCACACTTTTCTTTGGATTTCCAATTATAGAATAGTGTGAGCCAGTGTGCTCATCACCGATACTGCAGTCTTCTACTTCTACTATAACTGGAAGTTCATCTTCCCTTTCCATTGCCTTTTCATGTCCGTCTTCAGTTGTCAGTACTTTTTCACTGAAGTCTTCCACTTCCACTGTAATTGCATGCTTGTTTTTAGCTTCCACAACCTTTTCAAAACCATCCTTTGACTGTAGAATTATTTCATTGCAATCTTCCACTTCCACTGCCAATTTCTGATCATCTTCAGTTCCCATAGCATTTTTGGTGTAATTATTAAGTTTTACGTTTGTCTCCAATACTAAGTTTATTTCTTCATACAGATTGCTACACTCTACCACTGGAATAGGTGGTACCTGGGTGCTTAATGGCAATTCATTTTCAATATCATTGATGGATTCATACAGGTTGGCAGCATTTTGGCTGCTTTTTCTTTGAACTGATTGCCTTTTTCCATCTGGGAGCTGAGGAAGTTTCCTTTTATGTGACATTACATGGTTATCATCACCTGCAATACCACAAACAATAACAGGCAAGTAAAGCAATAATTATTAATTTTAACAATAATCCCTAAACTTAATACCTCTGGTGTTATACTGTACATTTAAGGATAAGTTTGGTATTTTTCTGGTCAAAGTTATTTCATCACAAATGTGGTATATGTGTATCCAGCCGGGGCACATACACCCTAGGTATATTTTTGTTAGAGTCTATAGATTCACTAAACCAAAAAAATATATGTATTATATAATTTAAGAAAGAACACATTTCTTAAAGAACATACGAGTTATAAACACATCAAAAGAAAAACATCATCGCAGATGCAAGTCTCAAAACAGGTTGACACAAAAAGTGACATCAAGTTTGTTAAATCTGTCAATCTTCCAGTCTTGCAGGAAGAGATAAGGTGTTAGTCAACAGCGCCATCTTATGTTCCGGTGGGAAATTACCATCATCTGAGCCTTTAAGTTTCCCCCAGTGCACACACTCATGTAGCAATATAAATATTGTGGATGTGTGAGGTACGGCACTAGATCCCAATAAATGTTGGGGCACCAGCTGGTTTTCCCCTTTTTGATTAACAGAAAAACATTAAACAGAAACAGTGCACAATGGCACATACAAAGCAAAGCAGAGCATTGCTGTAGCAATCAAGTCTGGTTAGTAGCCCATTTTTCAAGTCAAGAAAGTTATCAAGGATTGATCATGTCTTCAGATTACACACACATTGTAGTTTATACATGTCATTTTTTAACTAAAAAATGGCTATTTTAAAAGACGACCACATGTGTATACTACATTAGCGCTTGTCTTCCTTCTCAACAACCTTTCACTCCCCGTGGCATGGTTTTCTCTCAAAAGACAAAATCCCACTAAACTGTTTGTGGTAGGTGGCACAGTGGTAGCAGTGCTGCCTTACAGTAAAGAGATCATGCGTTCATGTGCTGGGTCCTCCCTGCATGGAGAGCACTTTGAGTAGTGAGAAAGGTTCAATATACAGTAAACGTAAAGAATTATTATAATGTGCTTGGTATCGTTTTGATTTACTTCTGTAGTTATATGAAAAATCCTCACAGGAAGGCCACACTTCTATCGAACAGCAAATCGAAAACATATCCTTACCTCAAGCAAACTAGTACCAGGAATATGTAATTGTCATGATTTAGCCAGGGTTCCTCGCCTAGCTTGGGTTCAAAGTCTTGTTTCATGTTGGTTTGTTTTTGTGCCTCTTATTTATGCTAATGTTGCTTTTGTTAATTACATGCATTCTTCTTTGTTTTTGATCCTATCTTTAAGCTACCTCTGTTATGGCCCATGTATTTTGTAGGTGGACCCCTAAGACTAGAGCCACCTGCCAACCACTGCCAGGAACCACCCTCTATCCTATAAATCATCCTCAGTTCTTTGTGGTTCATTTTGAATGTGCCAGGGAGTGGTGAGTTTACTGTACTTGTGCATTTTCTGTGCTTTTGTAAATTACTGGCTTTTTGACCTGTTTGCTCAGTTTTTGACTTTGCACAGCATTTTTGTATTGGGAATTTGTTAACCTGGATTGCCTTCTATTTTAGACAGCTCCATTTTGCTTTTTGTGCTATATGAAACTTGCTTTTGTTTCAGAACATTTTTGTGGAAATAAACCTTTCATTTTATAAAGTTATGTGTTTTTCGTTGTTACTAGCCGGGTTTGATTTTTTTCCTATTTAGTGGGTATGTTAGGGACTGACATGCTTTGGGACTCCTAGTTCATGACACTGATAAAATGTTTATTTCCAGATCCTTTTGTTGTCTCATATATGCATTGGAAACACAGAAGGCAAATATTCTAATGTTGAAACCTTTGCCACTTCAAAGAAGATGTATTCGGTAATTCAGGCTTTTATTTTCTGGTGGCTCCTCGTTCCTCATAGCTTTCATTATAAAATTCCACGATTGGCTATGTATTTAAAAAAAAAAGTATAGAAAATGCTTAACATTTCATTTGACAAATACATATACATGTAGCGCAGTGGGTAGCGCTGCTGCCTCGCAGTTAGGAGGCCCGGGTTTGCTTCCCAGGTCCTCCCTGCGTGGAGTTTGCATGTTCTCCCTGTGTCTGCGTGGGTTTCCTCCAGGTACTCTTGTTTCCTCCCACAGTCCAAAGACATGCAGGTTAGGTGCATTGGTGATTCTAAATTGTCCTTGGTGTGGGTGTGTGTGCATGCCCTGCGGTGGTCTGGCGCCCTGCCCGGGGCTTCTTTCCTTTCTTGCGCCCTGTGTTGGCTGGGATTGGCTCCAGCAGACCCCTGTGACACTGTAGTAAGGATATACAAGTAGAATATGCTTGTACTCCCTGGCCATTGGACCTTACTCTTATTCTATGTTAATTAATGTTGACTTATTTTGTTTTCTTACTGTGTCTTTTATTTTCCTATTCTTCATTATGTAAAGCACTTTGAGCTACATTTTGTGTATGAAAATGTGCTATATAAATAAATGTTGTTGTTGTTGTTGCAAAGAAAATAACTTCAATTTGAAAAATATCAAACTTACTGTACCCTTTCAACAGATTTTCCATACAGTATATTATGTCAAATACAATTCTATTAGAAATAATCACAATATTTTATTATATATATTGTCTTTATATAAACAACACCAGTCCTAACACAATTTACAAGTACAAATACAGAGTACAACTGTTTACATATCTTAATTTATAATTAAAGTATACTGCTGCTGGATTATGTGAATTTCCCCTTGGGATTAATAAAGTATCTATCTATCTATCTATCTATCTATCTATCTATCTATCTATCTATCTATCTATCTATCTA
>JANRMT010062849.1:20472621-20489519 GCA_026402145.1 Polypterus bichir lapradei
AGATAGATAGATAGATAGATAGATAGATAGATAGATAGATAGATAGATAGAAACTTTATCCCCAGGGAGAAATTTATTTAAGCTAATATGCTAAATATGGTTAATATTTTACTTAAAATTTTAAGGTAAATTTCCTTAAAGAAGTCTAGTTTTTAAATACTGATGTGTAACAAGATAATCTATATTCTGTTGCTGATTATCATATAACTTATACCCTCTGTCAGTAAGAGAAGATATTACGTCAGCCCAAAGTGAGGCCTAATAAACTTACTGCAATTGAGACTCAGTTTTGAAGCTAAGTCACATGTTAGATGTGCAATAAATAACATTGGTCCCTAATGGCATTCCCTACTCTTTTTAAAATGTGTCCAAAGTCTGGGTAGAATATGAAAAGGAAATAATGTCTATATATTAAACATTTGAATAAAACCTACATTACTCACCCCTTTTCACACCAACTGCAAAGCAGAAGCAGGCTGAGTGCCACAAGGACTAAGATGCCCAAGACAATTGATATTCCATCTATTCGAAGTGCAGCATAAAGAGGCAAATTGTGATGAGACGTTTCTAACAGCATTTTTTAATTCTTACCCTTGTTGTCAGTTGAATCTGTAAAACAGCAGTTTTAAATTGCAGTTCAAAAAATTTAAAGTAAAGAAACAGTTAAAGAGCATTTTTGCATATTAAAGTTATAGTCTAAAATATGTAAACACTCCAGTAGTAAATGAAAGAAAAAAAATTTACAGAAAGTAGATGGTTACTCTAGTGGTCCCATCTACAGAAAGGAGAAGCTTTCCCTAATGGCTCCCTAGTAACTGAGGTGACAGAAGGGCTGGCTTCAAGTTTAATTATGACCGGATTCGCCAAGTTATTGATATTTTAACATCAAAACAGTCACAGACGTCATCCCCATGAGTTCTGTTTATAACTCTACATAATCAGGGTTGACATGGATGAAACCAGCTCACTTAATGTCCTCGGAAAGAAAGCATGAGATACTTATTGTATGCAAAGTGATACAGTACACATTTTTAGTTTTCTCTGACAAACAGAATTTTATCTTTAGTTTATGGAGTCATTTCTTAAATTGGAGTAAACACTTGCTGAAATAAAACATTAAAAAACATGTTTGATTTTAGAATTCAAACCATAGTGGTCTCCATCATATTCATAGGTATGCACACTTCTCAGCTCTAGTTGACTCTGCCTCGATTCACGTGCTGGCAATTCCATAGCACCTGAGTATTCCCAGCAGCCCATGCTCTGTGCTGTCTTCACCAGCTCACCTCCCCATCCTATACCGATAAGAGGCATTCAAAGCAGCTGACACCGGCTCTTGATGGCCAGACCCACCTTATGTCTTTCCCATTATATTACCAGTGGAACTTAGCACATCCCACTTTCCGACCTCCTCAACATATTCCCAGCAGACACTTGCAGCGCCACTCATACTTCCTCTCCATCTCTCATAATTTAAAGTCCGTTAAAAACTCCCTAGCTCATTTGAAATAATCTTCCTCTCTTTCCTTATTTCTTTCTGATCACGATTGTGCTTTACCCTGATTACACCTCTCTTACTTCCTTTCCTCATCCTATCTTTTCACCACCAATCTTTTTTACCATCCACAGCACCTGCCACTGTGCTTAAAAGTGTCACTACAGTGTGTTGTTTAACAATCACCCTCATCCCTCCCCTAGTGATTATTCCGTTTAAACAGGACCGCTAGGGGCATAGAGCTTCCAGAACGACGAGTACATCTTAAACAACTAAAAGCAAGCTATAAAAAAAAAAATCACATCACTTGCCACCCTGCCATTATGGACTTCGCTAATGTATGGCTGCTAGACAAACTGCTCTGCAGGACAACCAGCAGTCACAGTCTGTGATGTTACTCATTGGAGCATACAGTATAAAGGTCAGGGGTTACACATTTCCTGATTATCTGAGATTGGATGGGAGTCTAAATACTTGGAGTGTGCCTGTATTTCATAGTCTTTTTGGTTTCAGAATTTGTGTAACCTTATTTTGTCTACGGGCGGCACGGTGGCATAGTGGGTAGTGCTGCTGCCTCGCAGTTAGGAGGTCCTCCCGGCTTGGAGTTTGCATGTTCTCCCCATGTCTGCGTGGGTTTGCTCCGGTTAACTCCCACAGTCCAAAGACATGTAGGTTAGGTGCATTGGCGATCCTAAATTGTGCTTGGTGTGTGTGTGTTAGCATGTGCCCTGTGGTGGGCTGGCACCCTGCCCAGGGTTTGTTTCCTGCCTTGCACGCTGGGATTGGCTCCAGCAGATCCCTGTGACCCTGTAGTTAGGATATAGTGGGTTGGATAATGGATGGATTTTGTCTACATCTTTATTTAGTGTATTTGGCTGTGATAGAAAAGATTCAGTATTTTGAACCTTGCTGATTTTGTGACTTATATTTCTTAATCTCCCTTTAAAAAATATTTGTGCCTTTTTCATCTTAAGACGTTACAGGTGCTAGATATTTTGTTTCTTCTAGTTTTGACCTTTGCTCATTATTGAATAAGATTCCTCTGTTTTGCCCCTCAGTATTTTGACATCACTCTTTATATTAGTCTTGGCTGTGCTCCTTTTGATCTTCCAAAACACTGAAAACATTTCTCTGCCTCTTTTCCTTATGAGTCTCAATATACCCATGAAAAGACCACAAATCAAAATAACACTAACATGACAGTAAAATAGGAAAATCATTGAAATTCAACACAAAGAAGTATAATAAAAATTATGCACAAAATGTTTAAACATGAGCCTAGAATAGTTCAAATGAATTATAACTGCATTAAAGTTCAACATCAACTATGTTCAGCAAATTGTGCCTTTCTTTTGGGGTCTCTCTGTCACAGGTGAAAAACTGGCAACTCCTTACCATGTAATGTCACTAACATTGCTTAATTATTGACTTATTGCTTTTAGAACTCTTCTAACTGGGTAGTTCTAAACTTGCCCTCAGTCCCTGGTATTGAAGTTTTTCACTTTAATCAAGACGATCCAATAAATATTATACACCTTTGTTTAGGCCAACTACCAAAATAATGTGACAAATTAGCTGGGATGATTCACAGAAGGACTGATATATATTTCGGCTCCCTAGTGTGTGTGATATCTTCCCTAGGCAAAAACTGGCAGTGGCACAAACTGAGAACTTGACACACTGTAGTTTGGGAAAGTTAAGAATAATCAGTAATAAATAATGACTAAACGATTGACTTTATTTAAGACTGCAACATTTCTGTCCTTTTTTAGGAACTATTTTTTAGAATGACAATGACCCTAAGCTACAGAGTATGCCCTCATTTGTTTTGACCATACCCCATTTTTATATTACAGTATTTTGTACTTTACTTTGCAGGGTTAGCATACGTCTGGGTTTCTCTGGAAATGTCCTCTTTTTAGCTGCCTATCCGGGCATCCAGGTGGTTTTTACAAAGCTGGAAGTTTTTCATACTATGACGTTTACGTTTTTTCAATTCACATCCTTTTCTATTTTTTTTTTTTTTTACTATTGTACAATTCTTAACAAACATCAGATGAACTAAAACAAAAATGCTGTAGATCAGTAATTCTCAAACATTGCACGTCATACATTATGGAAGCAATTAATCAACCACCTCCCTGCTCTTACACAGAGGGAAATTCCAAGTGGGAGCATCAGTAGCACATACATGCTCCTGAAGCAAAGACAGATGTGCTGGCTCGGAAATGTCGCTCGTATGGGTGTAGGCCAAATTCCCAGAGACCTATTGTATGAAGAACTGATGAATGGGAAAAGGCCTGCAGACAGACCACAGTTGTGATTCAAAGATGTCTGCAAGAGAGACATGAAGGCCTTAGACATAGACACAGACACATGGGAAACAACAGCCTCTGAGCAGCAATCCTGGAAGCAGGCGGTGCAAAAGGCATCTCCCATTTCAAATCACTTGATCGACAGACAGAGGTGAAATGTCTATGAAGAAAGATTAAACTTGGAACACAGGAGTCAACATCAGACTTTGTCTGCACCAAATGCAGTAGAGACTGCCATTCCCGCATAGGCCTGGTAAGTCACAAAAGATGTTGCTTTAGAAGCTGAACACAGTGCTCAACTCCATGGTCTCCCGAGACTGACGGATGCCTACTTGTAGGGTTAACATCCATCCAGGTTTCCCTGAAAATGTCCTCTTTTTACCTGCCTATCTGGGAGTCCAGGTGGTTTTTACAAAGCTGGCAGTTTGTCTGGGTTTTTCACACTACAACCCATCTTTCCCATCCAGGTTTACTTTTTTTTTTCAATTTACATCCTTTTTTGTAAATTGTTTTGTTTTAAAGTTTTAACTATCGTACAATTCTTAACAAACACCAGATGAACTCACGGCTCCGACACCATAGATCAGTGATTCTTAAACATTGCGCTTCTCACATTATGGAAACAATTACTGAACCACCACCCTGCTCTTGCATGGAGGGAAATTCCAATTAGGACACCCCCCAATTTATACACGGAGCACCACAAACAAGAAAATTTTGAGAACTACTGCCAGAGATGCTAATAACCTGCACAACAATGTGTCAAAGCGCACTTATATCATTTGTGTTGTGAAGCGCACTGCCACATTTTAGTTATTTTTCAAGGCATTGTGTGAACTTGTATCACCAGAAGTCTGTTCTTAATTTTTCTCTTTGTAAAAACTTGATTGATTTGTATGGATTGTAATAAAATTAATAAAAAATAAATAAATAAATAAAAAAAAAAAAAGAAGAAGTCTGATTCTGTCATGCTGCTCGCACATCAACATTATACTGTAGTGCTGTATGTGAAGCAAAAGTCAACTGAAAACACCAATTATTTACATATTGCTGTAACTAAATATTTGTCAGTAATGGTAGTAGTCCTCTTTTTTGACTACTCTTTTGATTGTTTGAATTTGTTTTGTTTCATTATTTTATTACTTTTGTTTCATTTGCACAAAGTTATTTATTCATGTCTTGTTTTTGCTGTCTTAATCATTTTCAATTTTGCATCTGTTCAATGTGTCATTTGAGTTTATGATTGGGTTTTTCATGTTTGCTTATTTTTAGTTCTGTGACAGAGTCCTACTGTCATCAATCTGGTGACGTCCTTCATTTCTACAGCCATCTTTTCTGAGATTTAAGTGAACTTTTTTTGGTCATAGTAACCCAGACTTTGTGATGTGCAATATCATCACTGACAGCATATTTAAAGATGCCGCCACAGCCTCTGGATATCCTACTTTGGGGATTTTCAAAACAAATCTTTGCTGAGTGTCTTTGGGTCTTATTTTTGGTTAGTTTGATTGCTGAATTATGCTCAGAGTTTTAACTTTAAGTCTTCCTTTGCTCCATAAACCTACTTAGTTTAATGTTCTTGTTGGTGTTGCTGGTTTTGAGCTCTTCTTATCCTTTACCTGAACCTGTTTCTCTCTCTGTCGAGCCCTTTTAATCTCCTGATCAGAATATTCACAATAATATTAACACAGAATGTATCTCTTCCTGACAGTTGCTAGGCACCATTTTGTTTTCCATGGGCACTATTATTTAATGATCACTTGCTTTTGGTTGTTTGCCCTTTTATTAGGTTGCCATTCTCTACTCTTTCAATGTAATAATGCCTGCTATGATTAGACTTCTGCCACTATAAAAGAAAAACAAACCCAGTTTTAATCATAACCTTGCTTGGAATTGATCAAAATTGTGAATATTTCATCATGTTTGTATACTTACTTCACATTAAATCATTTTTTATTTTTGCCCACTAGATGGTTAGGGGAAAACCTGTGTGATCAGACTTGGGGAGAACATGTGAGGTCCACATAAATGATACACTCAAGATGGTCTTTTGACATTGCAAGGCAGCACTGCACCACCACACCACCTCAATGTCCATTAAGCTTTCTAAATTTTAACAGATCAAAACTGGATCAGTCACCAATAACAATATGATTTGAATAAGAGGAGTTGCTTCAAGGCTCTGTAAAGTTGTAACTTTATCAGGTAGGAGCTCCGTTCAGGGGTCCTGCTCTTTCCAGAATTGGACGACCCCTGCCGGAAGCACCTTGGCTTTATAGTCACTGGACGGGAAGTGGTAGAATCAGCTGCCTTCATTGGGTGGTTCCTCTGGGTTGTGGGTGAAAAAAGAGATAATACCATCAGTGACAGTGCCCCCACGTTACTCAGAGTGGCAGAGGGTACGGAAGGTGATGATCAGATGTGCATGGATGACAAAAAAATGAATAAAAAGAGTATTGGGACTTCCATCAAGAAAATAACCTACTCAAAGATTGAATCTTAGATTAGTTGAGAATATTGTGGACTGTAGGGGCACACTTGAACTGTCCTCGAGCATCAACACAGGAGTTTAAAGTAACAAATAAAGAAGGATTTCATTATTAAATGAAGGAATAAGTTACATAGGAGAAACACAAAGTATAACAAGAGTGAAAAATAAAAGACACCTCTGCCCTCGTTGTCTAGCCAAACATTAATATACCCTGGCTATTCTGTTGCGTGTGCTCTCCCTGCTCACTTTACAACACGCTGGCTTTTCGTTCTCCCTCTGGCTATTTAACTCCTTGTTACCAGCTGGCTCCTTACTCTAGAACAGCTCGACCAAAGGAAAGAAGGTCATATTTAACTTTATCTCAATATAAGCACTTCCAGGATCCTGGTTTACATAATCAGTCAACTGGTGTTGCATTGGCAGAACTCCCATGCTTGTAATCTACTACATAATAAAACAGTGTGTGTTTTGTTAGTCCCTCAGAGCAACCTGATTGGTCAGTTTGGCCTTGGTGATTCAATCAAAAGAGGAACTGTGAGTATGAAGCACACAAGGAGGAGAAAAGGCATGGAATGAGAGAGTCACCTTCAAGGATGGGTCATATACTGTAAAACTGGACAGGAGGCTAGAAAGGGGCTTTGAAAATAATGACAGAGTCTGAGAAGCAGGCTTTAAGGGGAATGAAGATGAGAGATGTAGTACCAGAGCCACATGATTCAGACGCATGTGAATATTGAAGAAAGAACCTGAAGGTAAATATATACACCTTCAGCTTCTGTAAAATTTTAATTTCCCCTTGGGGAGAAATAAAGTACAGGTTAGCCCTTTTGATTTGTGGGTTTACAATTCATGGGTCTGCCTATTAATGGGATTATCATCAATAATTAAAAGTAAATTATTTTGCGAGTTTTGCAACCTGTTGTAGAAAAACGCTGCCAACACTGTAGCAGCGCTACTTAAATGGTCTGCAAATCCCAGTACTACCCCGGTAGCACTGTGCCATTTGACAGATTTATTATAAGAAGTAAAATTTTGTAAAATGTTAGAGTTTATTAAAGAACTGCTGAACTACACATTTTGTCTGGGGTCTCGGCAGCCAACCTTACACACATGATTTGCTTGTACAGTGATCATTCTGTCTTGCGTTTTCTCAACTTTTTGCATCTTATTTAGTGTAATAAGCTTAGAACATAAACTTATGGGCCTAAAACATATCTATGGCCTACCTACATCATGAATTGCAAGGGATATCTATCTATCTATCTATCTATCTATCTATCTATCTATCTATCTATCTATCTAAGCATTTACCAAATACTGTCCACACACCTGACATTTATTCATTCATCTGGTGAACAGCAAAGATCACACTTTTTTATTATTTATTAAGTTGTGCACATCACTAAAATTAGTATTATTGGCAAAGCCCAAAAGAAATAACCCACAGCAGAGAGCAACACATTGTTCTTCCATTACATATGATGATTATAAAATTACAGTAGTAGAATGTACAGATATAGATAATCTCTGTAAAATATTTCCAACTGAAAACATATTTTCTGATGTTTTTAACGCCTTATAATCATCCTGTTAGAGGATCTACATACAGTACAGGCCAAAAGTTTGGACACACCTCCTCATTCAATGTGTTTTCTTTATTTTATGACTGAAGGCATCAAAACTATGAATGAACACATGTGGAGTTATGTACTTAACAAAAAAAGGTGAAATAACTGAAAACATGTTTTATATTCTAGTTTCTTCAAAATAGCCACCCTTTGCTCTGATTACTGCTTTGCACACTCCTGGCATTCTCTCGATGAGCTTCAACAGGTAGTCACCTGAAATGGTTTTCACTTCACAGGTGTGCCTTATCAGGGTTATTTAGTGGAATTTCTTGCTTTATCAATGGGGTTGGGACCAGCAGTTGTGTTGTGCAGAAGTCAGTTTAGTTGGACAACCTTGGATGGTGTACTAGCCAACTGAGGGGCATACACACACACTCACTCACAATGGACTCAATATAGAGATGGAAAATAAACTTACCTGAAAGTCTGTAGGGTGGCAGGGCAATGTGCTGCCAAGTGACAACACCTAAAGGTCATGTCACATTTCACGACTTTTCCAGAAATTTTCAGTCATAGCCTTAGGGACTCAAAGACAATCAGCGACACACTGTTGTGAAAACAGCCACATAATGTGACATACCCAGTGACTCGCTCCAACTAATCTGTGAATCGCCCTAATATCAAATCAGGTTTAATTTTTACTTTAATTATAGTGGTGGGCTTCATATGCATGAAAGCTGACAAATAATGAATGAATGAATGCTTCTCCAGAAGTATAATTCATATAATTCAGCCACAAGGAATTAGAACGTGGGTGTTTTGGACATCACAAATACAAGAGGAACTCATCTGTATGATGTCTCATGTTTTGCATACCATGGAGGAATGGAAAAATAAGAAAAAGCACAGAGGTTATGGCTAAATTTGTTGTACCTTTTAAACCTTTGTATAGCACCAAGTCTGACATATTCTATGACTAGAAGTCACATAATGTGACAGAAACTTAAATGAGGGATCTGAATCCAGGAAACAGGATCAATGAGAATATATGGATACAAAAATTGATATAGTCATGTGAATATTGAAAAATTAATCCAGGGAGAATAAAAAAGTATCCAAATATTGCTTTTCTTCTTAATAACAGAAATTTCCATTCTTATTATTCATTCAACCAATGTTTTGTTGCTCACTGTGAACAATATATAATGTAATTCAACTGAATTCCATTTATATTTGTATAGTATTCTTCACTCAGTGAAGTTCCAGACCACTGTAACATATTTATAGCTCTAATGCAAGTTACATTATTTACATGCATAAAAATACAAATTAAGTAAACACATAGAAAAACAGTAAATTCAATGTGGTGAAAATAGCAATTATAACAACATATGTCCATTAACATGATATTTGCGAAATGGCCAATTGACAATGAATGAGAGGAAAACAAAATATCCAGTCAACAGCCTTCAGGGAGAACATAAACCTCTGAGGGAGTTGACACGGTCACAGTTCTGGTGATCTAGACCATTTGGCTGTCAACCACCTCTTTGGCATATTGCAACATTTTACTCATTTAAGTTGGGTGGTCTAATAAACTCCTTTCCAAATATAAGTGACATTCTCACTTATTGCTCTCCAGGATCATGGGAGGCTACAGCGTAACATAGCAACAAAGCAGCAATGAAACATCACAGAGTCCACTCATTAATATACACAGTCAAACAGGACCAGGCTGGCACTGCCAATTAACCCAACCGAGAGGTCAAGGGGGATGATAATGAAAAGATATCCAGAGAACAGCCCACACAGACACAGGGAGAATATACAAACGTGACACAAACACCAAGCAGGCACAGGATTCTAACCCAGGATGCTGGATCCGTGAAGCAATAATGCTTACCACTGAACCACCAACAAGCAATATGTACTGATAAACAAGAGCTGCAGTTAATAGAGAACAGTTTTTAATTTACTGGTAATTATTATAGCCACATACATGAGGATCTCAGTTGAGGTCAAGAGGAAGTAGGTTGAGCAGGTTATAAAGTATCATATTACATAATATGTTAAAATAGAAATAATGAACCTCTTCCTCATGCAAAGCGCTTATGAACTCTGAAAGAAACTATAAGTCATGAAGATGACATGGAGACCCTGACAGCTTTTTAAAAAATAAGATACTGAGAAAACATAGCTATTGGCCACCAAGCAAACTTGATGGACTGGACATTCACTTCTTGTTCACAAAATGTATTATGCTCTTATACTCACAAGGTACTAGACCATAAGCCATGAGACTGCTGATTCAAGTACCACCATCAAACCACAGAACATGACAGTACCCCATTAGTAGGAACAATTGTATCATGTATTAAGTGTGCAGAGATATTTTTAATATAATTATACACCAAGTGGAAAAATGAGGTTATTGAGCTGGGTTTGCAATGCCTATTAAAAAACATTCACTCCCTTAGACATTTTCACAATTTATTATTATACAAAACTGAATGACAGTTTATTTAATGATGATCAAGCGAAAAAGATAAAATGTGCAAACTTTTAAGGGGTGAATAATTTTGAGAGGCACTCCATGGCCCTCAGCTGCTGATTCTCAATATATGTCACCAAGCTCAACCATCAAGGCAGGGCTGAGTAGGAATATGCATTTCTGCTTTTCACAGGGCCACACCCCTGGCAAAATATGCAAGAACTATTTCTTTTAGATCTGATAATGTTAATATTTAAAAAAAACAAAAAACAAAGAAACAAAGCAGACGCACAGGCAGGTAGCAAAAAGAAGAGCTACAACATTTTCAGCCTGTCCTGGTGTCACTGGATAGAAAGAAGGAACCAGTAATGGTGAGGACTCCAGTTAATCTAATGATCCTATTACAAACAAATTCACTCCGACTGACATGCACGTCTTTGGGAATGTGGAAGGAAACCTGGAGCACCCAGAAGAAAGCCCACTCAGCCATTAGAAGAATAGACGGTTTATGGGATTTTAGCTCAGGACAATCCACTGGTGAGGCAACAGGGCTCACCACTGCAAATAACAGGGATAATTTTAAATCATATGAAATTCTGTGTTTTTTCCACAAACACCAATCCATCTAGCATTTTTCCAGGTATCTTTACCTCTGAAAGGTGTCACAAAAAATCTAAAGCCCATCAAAGAAGCAGTGAGTACAAGGCAAAGTTGGTCCAGTGGAAAAATCAGCGTAGCACCAGTGTAATTTATGAAATGGTGTGCCCTCAAATTGTGAGAAAAATGAAGTCTTTAGTGGAAGAAGTCTATGCAAATACAGAATGGATAATCAATCTCTACTCACAAGGTAACTCAACTGGAATCGAACCACAGATCAAGTAATATAAGGCGGCAGTATTGCCTGCTGCACCATTTTTTGCAACCCCAAAAATTCCACAAGTATCAGTTGATTCAAAACAAAACATTTTAACATAATATTAGGTAATCAAGCAAGCTTAATCAAATTCAAGGTTGTGGTGAGCCAGAGCCTGTCCTGGCAGCACTAGAAACAAGTCGGGATCCAACCTTGGATGGGATGGTGGTTCATCCTTGGGCCCAGCCACAAGCATACACCCACATACACTCTTAAAAATAAAGATGCCAAAGTGGTTCTACAGAGTGACACCAAAGGATAATCATTTTTGGTTCCCCAAAAACAAAAAAAAAAGATCAGTGGCACCTCTCTGCCCTCCATTTAAGACATCTTTATAAAACATTGCAAACCGCAAAGTCTATAATATTGAAAAGGATTGCTCCCAATTCTTCCAGTTTCTTTGGCACACTTCCATCTGGCAGAAGGTGCAGTAGCATCTGATGCAGTTCTGCCAGGTTCTGTACCAGCTTCGACCCCTTGGCTGTTCAGACTCTGAACTCTGTGATGCCCCCCTGATCTGTTCCTAGAAGCTTATTTATACATTTGTTATAACTTTTTCTACTGTTGGCTTTTTTATTAGCTGCTAGATGTTGTTATTTATTACTATTTCAAAGTTATTACTATATTTTTTCATCCATCCATTATCCAACCCGCTATATCCTAACTACAGGTTCACGGGGGTCTACTGGAGCCAATCCCAGCCAACACAGGGCACAAGGCAGGAAACAAACCCCAGGCAGGGCGCCAGCCCACTGCAGAAGAACACTACATGCTAACTGTAATTTAAGCATCATTTCACATGAAAACAATGATTTTGGTTCTTTTCAGAATATAAAAGAAATCTATTAAAATGCTCTTTAAATTTCCATTGGAGTGTTTGACAACTATGTAATGTTCTCTGAATCCTTAGGCTTGGCTCTTAAAGCCCCAGGCAGGGTGCCAGCCCACCGCAGGGCGCACACACACACACACAATTTAGAATCACCAATGCACCTAACCTGCATGTCTTTGGACTGTGGGAGGAAACCGGAGTACCCGGAGAAAACCTACACAGACACGGGGAGAACATGCAAACTCCACGCAGGGAGGACCCGGGAAGCAAACCCTAACTGCGCCACAGTGCCGCCCTTATTTTCACTTATTATTTAGTATTTATTTATCTGTTTATAGTATATTTTTGTTACATTTTTTGCACTTGTCCTGTGTTTATGTAAATTTTACACTGCGGTCCTGAAAAATGTTATTTTGCCACTGTATGCTGCAATAGTCTGTATGGATGTTATGACAATAAAACCACTTCACTTGACATAAGAACCATTCATATAAAGACTCCAGAAATACCCTTTATTTACTTAGATCAGTAAAAGATTCCATAACTAGTGTAACCATCAATAGATGGTAACAGCTTTGTGAAATTCCAATGTGTTCCTACTTATAATACAGGTTAAGGTCAGGTTTTCTTGATTTGTTGTATCCTGCCAGATCTCAAGATGTCTATTTTGTCCACATATTACTTGCAAAGGAGCCTTCCCAGAGTGAAACGGCTGTCTCTCAAACAAAAGTGCTACAAGGAGCCACACAGCCCAGTAAAGTGCTACTTCAGAACCAGTAATTTTAAGAATGTAGGGGGCAATTTGGAATCACCATTTAACCTAACCTGCAAATCTCTAAAGTACCCATAAATACACAAGGAGGATGTTCAAACACTATACAGACGTTGATTGGTAGTAAATTGCAAATACCCAGGACCACTGAAATCATGAGGCAGTAGCACTAACCATGATTTTACCGTGCCACCCGTTTTATGATTAAATTGATTTTACATGTATGTTTTTATCCAGCAACACTCTAAACTGCTTAATCCAACTCAGAATTGCAGGTGCCATATACCATCCTAGATGTTCTGGACAAAGGGTAAATACTACGCTTGAAAGGATTGTAACTCCATTGCATGACACATTGAAAAAGGAAACAGAGAAGAGCAAACTGCATGCTAATCTGGATTTGAACCCTGGAACCCGGACCTGTGGGGAAGCCTTCTTAATGCAATTTCAATGTTGCAAGTAAATGCTTTCAAGAGAAGAAAACATTTTCAGATTTTCATTTCCATTTCCCATTGAAGCTAGTGAGACAGTTTCATGATGACCCCAGTCCTTTAGCCTCTCAATTACTCAGTCAGTTAATGTAAATTTTACTTTCGGTGTTGGTAAATAGCAGAAGAAACCCACTTCTGTTAAATATTCTCCTAAAAACAAAAGAATTATAATACAAATGTATCCATTTACATGTTCTCAATTTTCTTTAAAAGTACGGGATGGTGGACTCAGACGACATTGAAAGCAAACAGAATCAGTCCCAGGCAGAGTGCCAGCCCAACCAGTCCAATCAGGGCACATAACGGACATTATTAGCATTTTGAACACCTCGAGAATGACCACCCGAACACCACATCTATCAAATAATCAGTTAGATATGGAAGTGTCAAGTGGAGTTGTGTTTATTTATACCTTTTTAGTGTGCTCATGTTCGCGGAAAAGTTGAAGACTAATTCAGAAATCGTGTCATTTTGCAATTGCACGATTGCCAGGAATAGGCCAACACCGACTGCACTCTCCAGCAATAGACATTCTGGTACAGAACCATATCAAGAAAACCTACTTTGGAAAAATGAGCATTCTTTGGACTACGACAACGGGACAAGTTCAATGTCCACAGAAGTCACTCCGCACTACGATTGAACTTTTGTTAATACACAACATCCGCCATCTACTGCCCTACTCTATTAGCTGTAAGAAAAAATAAAGTCGAAAAAATCTTCCTCTGACGTTTATTGCACTGGACTTTGTCACCTGCTACAAACACCTGTTGAAATCTGAGTTTACGGGCTTGGGGCTCTTGGAAATTCCCTGTTTCCATGACGACGCAAGCTAACAAATTGAACTTGAATCTCGTAAAATAGCAAAGATCAAGAAATAAACTTCGAGAGCAGACGCTCGAACTCACCTATTGCTTTGTATCGCTGGGCGGAATTAACTTTACTGTAAATGAGATGACCGTGCGATCCATGTGACTCCGCTGTCAGTGACTGTGAAGAAGTCCGCCTGACGAGGAAGCTACACCGTATTGTCTACCTGCTTGGGAATGAGGGGGAAGTCGCTAAAAAAGTAAATCACCGATGTACTTCCTCGTTGCTGTTTGCCCTGTCCCTTAGCCGAAGAGGTGTGTGTGTGTTTGTGAGAAGGAGAAAGAACAAGAGAGGTTAACGCCTCCACCACCGCCATCACTTTCAGCAGTGCATCGAGAAATGCAAGATAATTTTCGGTCAACTCCAAGCTGTATCTCGCCAATTAAATGTTATGCTAAGAGAAATATGCAGTCTTTCCAGTCTTTGTGCATTTTATACAACTTAAGTAACCACTATATGCATTTGACGATTATGGAAGGTAAGTACACACCATCAACCCTGCATAACGAATGCTTCTCACCAGATTCTCAGCAAAATTCACTTGTCACATCTCATATGTCAGGGCCATGACTAGGGCTCAACTAAACTGAATTCATATTTTTTTTAACGTCTGACTTACGTTTGATTGCAGTTTCATTTTATGTTTAAAGGTAAGCTTATACTGCGATTTTTTAAGCTCAGCCCAACATTGAAAATGTAAACTTAGAAACTGAAACACGCTGGTATATTTAGTGGGCTAAGAAGATGACATTGTGGTATGTGTTTAAATTAGAATGCTTGTGACATTAATTTTGGGTGTTTACCTATATTATTTTAAATTAAGTAATGTTTTGAAATTTCATTAAAAATGAAAGGAATACACTTGAAAATATATTTTCCACATGTTGCTTACCTGGTTTTGTATGTAGTGATGACCAAGAAAAAAATGTAATGGCATGTTTTCATACAGAGCGGAGATTAAAAAATAAAAAAGTTTCTGATCCAATATAAATCAGTGGTAACCAACATAATCCAATATCAAAACATCCATGAAAAACCCTTCATAATTCACGTTAAGTCAACCAGTCATATGCACACAACTTTCCAAATACATGTATTTTTATTAACATTTTGTTAAATAAACCATCTCTGGAAAAAAAACCTTTGTGTATTAAAACAGAATGTGCTCAAGTTAGATAAAGCAGTTGAATTGAAGACCCGCCTCCTGTCATAAATTGGTCCCAAATCCAGCCCAGTACTAGCGTTTTCATTGGTTAATATTGCTTGTCATATGATATTGAGAGTGTAAAGTTCACCGAGAGACGTGTATAATTAAAGATTAAAAGCGAAAGAAAACATTATTATGCAGGTAATAAATAGGCTTCAGACGTGTGTATATGAGATGCGTCAAGATTCAGAAGGTCAATTCACCCTGCTGCTAAATAAACCCAAAGTATATGAGTATAAATATGATGATGGGAGATGGGTCTTCAATTGAAGTTCTCAAAGGCACCTGAACAAATTTAATTTTTGTTCACAAGAGTGTTTTCCAGATATGGTTTATTTCAGCCAGAAAACCTGCAGCAACTAATTCTCTGAAGCTCCCTGAGTTAACCAGTAATGGTACATCTTCCTGCCTACAGAGAAGATGTAAAATGTATGGTCACCTTTATAATGCAGATCGTGTAATTATACCACACTGCCGACAAGAACATTGCATAAAGGGATCATTTTCCTGCAGATCGTCTAATGAGGCCTACGTAATCATGTGTATAAACTGTCCCAACATTACACAATATATGGGAGAAACTGGACAAACACTCCACCAAAGAATGAATTTACACAGGTTCCGTATTAAGCATGACAAGAGAAATGTTCTTATCGGAGCTCACAGCAGCAGCAGTGAACACTGTGAGAAGGACTTTAAAGTCATAGTGCTTATGGGCAACCTCAAGGCACAGCAGGAGAGAAAGGAATGGGAAGTTAAACTGATGCTAAAATTTAACACATTCCAATCTCTCTGACTGACCCAGGCAATCTGACCACAGATCCACATTTTATGGAAAACTCATCAAAAACTTCAAAACACTTTTTCAGATCGTTATCTTATCAAATGATCTTCACTATACATTGTTTTTCTTTTATGCTACATGAATTGTAGCCTGGAGAGGTCTATTTTTTATTATTATTATTATTTTATTACCACACTTCCTTTAACTTCCACCTGTTTGTTGTCTGGTACAAATCTTGTAATCTATATTTAACCCACTTCCTATTGTCCAAATGATTTGAAATTCTGCACACTTACTCACTTCCAATGACAATACATGAATCAATAATCGATTTCACTAATTTATCAATTAATCCATGTTAATTAAGAAATGAACTTTTTCATATGAAGAATAGTTAAAGATTTCTCCAATAGATGGCGTTAGTAACGGACAGAAATATTAAAGGAAGTGTTAAAATATTGATTTCAAAATTATGCGATAACAAACCCAAGACTAAAAAGTTGAAAATAATATATATATATATATATATATACAAAAAATACTTTTTAAAAACCACACTTATATTAAGTTAAAAAGTGTACTAAAAAGTAAAAAATAAGTCTCTCACTTGTAAAATAAAAGCATGGGTGCTTTTCATCAATCAATACAATCTTAGCAAAAGCAGTGCCA
>JANRMT010062849.1:20499519-20511627 GCA_026402145.1 Polypterus bichir lapradei
AAAAAAGTGCACTGAAAAGGAGAGCCCTGAGACCATGCGTGCCGCCATGCTCCTAGCTTAATCTAGCCTACTTCTGGTAGGCTAGGCACTTTTTATAACTTTTTGGTTAGTACATTAGAAAAATTATTGGTGTTTTGGTAAATTATGCACATTATACAACCCTTTTTTATTATGAAAAGGTTAAGTAAGTGTTGCAGTGGGAGGTTCGGAACGCATTATGGGTATTTTCATTATTTCTTATGGGAAAAAAGTTGGTTTTAAGTCAAAACTATGAGTTACAACCAACCCTTGCAAACGAATTAAGTTCATAAGTCAAGGGTCCACTGTATTGTGTATTTAAGTTAATCAAATTTATAATGAGTCTCCAGAAATCCACCCGCCGATGTATCGTATTTGCGTATATAGTTTCAACACAAAGGTTTTATTTTACCAAACTTCTCCGCAATCACTTCCTGGTTTCCATCAAAAATGCCGGCAGTCTCAAATTCTCGCCGATAAACATGATAAATATACCTGAAGAGACACTTTTAAGGAAATTTAGAAAATTTTGCTTGGAGAAGGGGGTCGGCTTAAATACCAGTCATCGGCAAATACATGTAATTTAGTAGGTAGAAAAGGGGGTGGGCTTATATACCGAGTCGGCTTATATTCCAGGATCTACAGTACATCTTTTTTGGTGAATTTCTAGCTTTTGTGTCAAATACCCAGTTTAAATAGCAAAATGTCTCACTTATACTGTATGTCACAGATACAGCTAAATTGTCAAATATCCAGCATGTTTGACAAATATCTTGCTTAAATGTCAATTTATTTGTTATGAATTATCTTAAAACCCAAATATCTAGCTTATATACCCAATATACTGTATCTGTTAATATCTGTCTAAGATCAAGAGTGAGGTAGTTACCAGAAACAGGATAATAACAAGCAACCCTAAACCAAAATCTTCTCCAAAGTACCTTTTAGCTTCCTGTATTCTAAATAATAGGGGATTGAAGTGTTATGTTACAGCCAGGGCTTGTTCCCTGGCTTATTTTTATTTTCCATTTTCTTTGTAATTATGTGCTTTTGTTAATATTCTTGTTTGTTTATTATTTAGTATCTATTGTATGTGTAGTGCTTCTGTGTTCTCTTATGTTCTTTGTTCTTTGTGGGTGGAACCCTAAGAAGCAGGACCAAGGACCACCCTGAGGTCACTACTAAAGGACCATCCTCAGCCTGGTAGTGGATCGTTCAGTGTTTCATTGGAGTTTGGAGAGTTCTATTCTACTGTGAATATTGCTTTTCAGATGTTGGAATCTTGCTTCTGTGTTGTTTTTTCAACTTTGGATTTTGCACTGAGACTTGTTTGCTTTGGATTTTGTACCTTCTCCCAGGACAGATAATAATAGGTTGGAAAGGACTGGGAAATGGACAAGTGATAACAGAGAACAGAAAGGGAGGATCAAGAGGTGCAAGTACCAGTGTCAAAATGTAATCCAGAGAACAGTAAGCAATAATAAGCAAAGACACAAAAGGATTGAAGCCAGAAATTCAGTAACTCATGACCATTTATTTTCTATTAATAGACAACAGTGCATTGAGAGTAATGTGTCTAGGTTATTCTAGAGGACCAAGGTATGTCAGCCTTTATGTCTAGGTTATATTCAGGGAAACCAGTGTGTTGTTCATGCTACAGCTAGTGGGTCCCTATGTGGAGTGCTGATGCATGATGATCAGGTGCTTAAGTGGATAGGATCTCTGTATGTTTGTCTGTGTGTGTGTCTTTCTATGGATATATTAAGCTTAGGGGTTGCGAGTAGGTCAACCTGTAACAAACTTGATGAGTTTCACTAACACAATAATAATGTAACAGAGACCCAGCTAGAGCCTATCTTTGAACATGCAGTTGAACCTGAAGTGAAAGCAGATCTTGTATCCTTGAAGCTGTGTTTAATGTCAGCATCAGCTTCAGTGTTGCAGTTACTGTGACTTGTAAATTCTTTTCAAAGGCCTTGCTGCATCACTGCCTTATCCTCTTTAGCAGTCTTCAAGTTTTTTCATCTCCTTTTCTCTGCTACTTGCACCTGTCAAGACTCATTCTGCTGTATCAGCTGTGGATTTCTATACTGATCTACTCATAGTGCAAGTGAAAAGGGTATATTGGCCAAGGCAGCAGAGTTTTCAACAAAATTGCACATTACATCAAATACTCATGTTACTGGCTATCAAGTGTTCAACTTACATGTTCAGTCCAGTAAACAGGAGACCATTTTAAAAAGAATTTACTAGTTGTATTGACAACAACACCTAAGTTGGTGTTAACATTAAACACAGCCACAATCTGAAGCCATTTAAATCCAGAAAAAGAGCATACGTGATAGCCCTTGGTGGTACTACATACCTCAGGTGAGCCAGGAAGATGATCCCCTGGCATTCATGTGTGTCTATATATTTATATACTATGCACTGACAGCTATTTGCTATTTCTACATGGGATGGCAGTCCATTGCATGGCACGTTCATATATCCCAACCTACCCCATTGACAGAGCCAATCTAAAGTCATCATTTAGCTAATCTGCTTATGTTAGGGCCCACAGAACAACAGGTATCACTCAGAAAATATCCACACTAATATGGACGAAAGAATGTGCAAACTTCACACAGGCTGTGACTCAATCCCAAGTTGATGAGGTTGATGTGCAGCAATAGTAAACTCCATGACACAGTGCCACACCAGTGTCCAGCCAGAGTCTATCCTTGACAGCATCTATTCATGCATCCATCCATTTTCTAAGCCTGCTTAAAAAGGGCAAAGTTGCAGGCAGCTGGAGCCTATTCAAGCAATCAATGGGTCAAGAACAACACCTAGATAGGGCACCAGTCCATCACAGGTACCTGGCAGCAGGTACAAAATAGGAATCCATAATTAGCAGGATATTGGACTATTTAAAGCCAATGTCATATTACATTACATGACTTCAGTTCCTGATCTTCTTGCCTGATTATTTCACAACTAGTACACAGGGTAAGTTAAATTAATGCCCTGTCACATTATTTGACTGTTCTGGTAATTTTCAGTCAAGACATTATTTACATAATCTTGGTGTATCAGAGGCAGTTGTGCCATGCTCCCGTTAATGCTACAGTCATGTAGTCTTTAATCCCCAGTGGCTCAGTCCAACCTGTTGCAGATTTCATTTTGTCTGAAATCATAGGGATGGTATTGTACATGTGTTTGTGAAAGCTGACAACAAATGAAGCACTCAGCCAGAACATAAAATGCATATAATGTATCTACTAGGAATAAGGAACACAGATGTTTTGGACCTGACAAACAATAGAAAGATTTATCTGCCTAATGTTGCATGTTTTATATACCACAACTGTATGGGAAATACTTTAACTTTTTCACTTGACCGTTTTAAGGTAATAGGCCCTAGGCTGAAAAGTCTTGTCATGCTAAACAGAAGTGAAGTGTATTCTGGGAAAGATTTGGTGTACTTTCTTTAGTTAGAAGTGCAGATTTTGATTCCCAAGGGAACATAACCTTGAGTTTGTGATAATGACTTTATATCATTTTCTATGTTTTGAGACACTCTTTGCACTGTTGATAGAAAAAGCCGGGTGTGTGTCATTTTTTTTTGGGCAGGATGTGTAGGATAGTATGGTTGTCTTTTCATTAGACTTTTTCCAAAGAGTTCTCTCAGTCCAGCTGAAATGGACACTTTCTGCTTATCTGACACTTTTGTAAAGAGCTCAGCTCAGTGGCAAAAATTGACACATGTAACCTTGCTCCATCTGCTAAGATCTGAAAACGGCCACTTAAGTGGCACTCTCTTAGCTACTGGACCCTTGGAGAGCATCTCTCTATCTCTATAAATAATCTTTGTTTTCATTTTTGATCAAAGGTCTATAATTTATAAGTAAGGGCCTTGGCCACTTAGATCATCTTGGTGATATGAAGACAAATATGATTATTTGTATTGCTTATATTTGCGGCTATTGGATTTATTGCAAACATATATAACTTTTAAGTGAAAACTTAAAGTTGATATCTGTTTGTCAGAATGCTAGCCAAGAGGCTTGAGTGTCAATTCCTTTTCCACCTGTGGTACCTTAAGGGCTTCAGGCAATGCCTTTGGGAAGCTTTCAGTTGTTGTTAAAAACTGTGTTAAAGTAAAGATGAATGTTAAAGACAGTCCAAGTGTCAAATAGGTTCTAGAGTTGAATACATATGATACAAGGCAGATAGTGAGACACTTAAGAGGTTATGGGTAATGGTGGTATAACTGGCATTTAACATTTCTTCCTATCTCCATTAAGAAAATAATCTAAGAGTTTAGCTGGTACCTTTCATGTTATGTACATCTGATAATATGATAAGACAACAACAGATTAAAAAAAAGAATCAAATGGCAGAGATTGCAGCTGAGTTTGCAGTACTTGTAAAGTCCTCCCACGGGCACCAGCTTCATCAGGCAGCATGCCATTGGTTGTCATAAAAAAGGGGCAAGCTTGTAATACTTTGGAAATGTGAAACTGCTGGAAATGTGTTGTTAAAATGATCATAAAAATCAGAATAAAATGTTAATTTCATATAGTTACACAGATAATAGAAGATTCCCTTATTCTTTATAAGCTAACATGTAATATAACATCCTTATTGCTCAGTTATATTTGAATGTTTGTCAGTTACTATTGCTAAAGCCAAGTCACATTAGACTTTTCCAGTTATTTTCAGTCCTAGCCTTCATTTACATAATCTTAGTGAGTTGGAGGCAACTCACTCAGAAGCAACCATGAATGTAGAGCCAGTCCATGCAAGGCACACTTACCTCCACAGCCACACTCTCTTATCCATGTGAAAGTCACCAATCATCGTAACCTGCCTGCCTTTGGTATGTTTAAAGCTTACTTAGAGAAAGCACTTTCAGGCATGAAAAGAACATGTAAACACCATGCAGAAAGTGTTCTGGTGGAAAATGAAATCTGGATTCCTGGATTATTAAGGGAGTAGTTCTAGCACTGTGTGTCTGTGCCACCTCTAAACTTACATTCTTTTTATGAATTTAATTGCAGCTTGGTAAGCACTGAGTCCTCTATAACTCTGTGAAACATTTCATGATTGCATGATTGCGCATTTTAATTCAGTTGCAGATTTTGTCACAGTTAGTTCTTCTCTCCAGAAAAGAATCCTTATCCATTGCTTCTTACATAGATGGCGGTAAGGCTGCTGCAAAACAAACTGTCCACAAACAAGATAAAGTAAGAATACACAACATCTTACCCAAGGAATCTCACAACAAGTTGCCTCCAAGTTAGAAAATCTAAATGCGATGCATCAGTTTGGGACCTTGTGCACATTACTCAAAGATATAAGAAATCTGGTAGCTCTAACCCACAAAGTTGCACCGTCCTAGAATGAACCTTTCAGGAATCTGCTAGACCAGGGGTCTAGAGAGCCATTTTATCCTAAATGTTTGACCCAAGATTTACAAAGAGCCACAATGTGTAGAGAAAAGGGTTTGAGATATGATTTTTTAACGAGATATGGGTATATATGCATTTAACACAAAAACAAAACTTCAAGTACTTATAGGAAATAAAGAAAAACATTTTAATGAGACTTCTGACACTACATATCCACAGAGTTGTTTCATGACAAGGTGAGTAGTTGGATGTTTTTCATTTTAAACATGATTCCAACTTTACATCATTAAGCTGACTTCTTAGCTTGCATTTGATATCATTCATGTTGGAGAACATCTGTTCACAAGACTAAATGGACCCAAAAATCATCAACATTCCAAACACTACTATTTTGAGTTGACAATAATAGTCTGGAAGGCTGTTTCACGTTTTGAAAATCAGTTGGTCCTCCTTTCAATAGTTGAAAAGTCCCTTCCATTTGTAATTTATGGTTAAAGTTGCCTTTTCTCTTTCCAGGTTTCCTAGTTATACTTGTAAAGATGTTCATTTTGAAGACCATAAATCTTTGCTTTCAAGTCTATTAGCTGTAGTTCAAACAAAGCTCTGTCAACTGTTGGAAATGGTGAAGAATTTATTTGATTGGCATTTGCCACAAGTAGTTTTGTTAAGAATGAAAGAGTGGAGTTTTCATCCCTGAAATCTGTGAAGCGACCATTAAATGAACCATGCATTTTTGTAATAGTAGCCAGAAAGAACTTGCTGTCAATTACACTTCCAGTAGTTTCCAGATGTTTTTTTTAAAGTTTCAAAAAAGACACAGATTTCCACTTTTCAAATTTTGTGTAAACAAAAAAAGTTTTCTTTGAAGAGGGTATAACAAAAGCCTTTATTTTTACCCGTCATTAGGGCGCTCCATCTGTAGCAATAGATATCAATATATTGATGTCACTTTCCCTAACAGTCGGAAATTCCAAAATTGCTGCAGAGATATCTTCACCTCGTGTTTGTCTTTTAAAATGTATCAAAGCGCAAGTAATTCTTCATGGAGACTATTACATGGAAATATACCTTCCCTAAAGGCTAATTTGTGCAATTTCCTTCACGTCACGAAATGTCCCATGCCAAAGAAAATACAGATGCCGATTTTATATCATTAATCTGTTGATCTGTCATATTCTTATACCCGTCTTAATGATTCTGTCGTGAACAGTTTTGCGGATACTGTACTGTCTTTAATTGTTTAATAATATCTTCTTTATTTTTGAAGTGAATAGAGATGTTCGGCCAAATTTATAAAGCACTTTTAGGTATTCCCCAACTGTGAAAGGATTCCTGTGCTTTGCAATCTAATGAGAAACAGCAAAACTTGCTCATTGTTACATATTTTGCTTTAATTCTGTCGCTGTTTCTTTTATAATTATTTCTTCTCCAAATGAATGACTTATTTTTTTATTTTGCAAATGCGTCATGCTTTCTTAAAACGTGACTTTCGAGATTTGTTTTTTGTTACTGATTAACTTTTCATTGCAAATTACATGTTAAGTGACCCACTGAACTTTGCATCTCAGTTTTAAATCATTAGGACGTGTAACAGCGCAAAGGTGACAAATATTACAGCATTGTTCAGTTCTGTAGTGACAGTCTTCACCCACACCCCCCACTCCCTTTCTTGAATAAGGTTCGTTCACCTTGTCAGTTATCTGCCCTTCACTCTGCACTGTACCTGTACTGAGCAAGCAGTGCAAAATGTACTCACCAGGTATGGTGACGATTAACCACGAAAAGTGCATGAAAGAATTAGGAATCCCAATAAATGTTGAAGCGTACATCCAATCTCGGATAATGAAGAAAACTCTGGAGAGCATGTGATTTGACCGAAGACATAATCTCGTCGAACAGAATGACTTTGAGGAAGACGTAGATGATGCAGTTAAGAGGTTAAATGCAACAGAGACGGGCGACGGACCGCCTGATTGACATATAGCTAAATAAATAATAATAATAACCCATAAATAAATTATTTATCTTTACAAAAGTATTATCAACAAATATACTAAGACATGGAAATGTGAATGCGTCTATCGTTCTGGGAAGAGCCATAGCCACGTAGTCAAAGAGCCGCATGTGTTGCCGAACCCTGGGCCAGAAGAACCAGCAGATGCTGGCTTTTAAATCTACTAGTACAAGAACCGCCATATGAGAGGCAAGACAAGAAGCAAACAACTGCCAGAAAGAAGCCACTTATATACACATGCCATGTCTTCTCGATGGCATAATAAAAATATACCAAGTGCACCGCCATACAGACACATAGCCACACCTACATGGTCCAGAAAGAAAGATGAACAGAAGCAGAGCTCTGATCTACATCAGGTGAGTGGCAATGCTGAGTACCAGGTACATGATGGAAGACAAGAGAAGGACAAGGAGTGACCAGGAATGTCAGTCCTCTAAGAAACTGACAGTTTTTGCCAGCTGGTTGGCCTTTATTAGCACCATTGTGGTAGTGAGTTAATGAAGGAATGAGGAAAATCAACAATAAGTTGTAATGCCAATTTTGATGCAAGGGCTGATAGCTAGCACAGAAACACCATTGGCACTTTGTTGTCATTCATTGTGCCAGGCAGTAAGGGAATAACTTTTTCCAGCATGCTAGGGATGTGCCTTATCCCATGGAGGTTCAGAAATAGTTGTTTTGTCTTCTGTCTTGCTATAGTTGTTATAATTGTAATTGGTGAATTATTCTTGAAAGAGAACACAGAAATAAATTTTAAATGTATGCATTAACTGAATTATACAAACTTAGTAATACGGATAAACAGAATGTAAAATATGTATAATTTTCCTTCTTATAAGACAGCAGTCACCTTGTATTGTGTCATGTGAAGAGACGCTATATTTATATTTTATTATGTCTAGGTTTGGCAGCATTGAGTGGCGAAGAGACTTATGGGATTATGGACAGTGTGCATTTTATAGGAACATTAGAATGCAAGTTTGAAGAAGAGTTAAAAAGAAGTGACAATTGCCACTAATATACGTAGTAACTTCTGTTTTATTATGCATAATAGCATTTAATTACAGGTGATACAGCACAAAAGAGAGCAGGTGTGATGCTGTGCTTAGGGGTCCATGGCAGTGCAGGATTTTAGAAACAGTAGCTCAGGTTTGTGGATATGCGTGCATGCTTCTGGAAAGCTGTGCATCCATGGGGTGTTCAGAGGGGAAGCCAGTTGATTGCTTGTTGCTTGTCAGCTGAGCATTTCTTCATTGACACTCCGTGGGTTGTTAGGGAAAGTACCTGTGCCCACAGAGTATAAAAGAACCTGAGTGGAGAACAGAAGGGGGATCAAGAAAAGACTGAAAACAAGAAATGAATTGAAAGCGTGAGTCAGCATGGTGGAAAGAAGGCAGGGCGGTCAGTGATCCCATGGACAGTATGAGGAATGGCATCCCAAGGGTGGGTCACTTCTGCTGAACAATACAGGGGAGTGTGAGTGATCAAGTGCTTCAGGTGTCCTGCTGGGCCACAGACTAGTGGTAGGATGATGGAGATCTGCTCTGAGAGTCCTAGCAGTGACCGACTGAAATTGCTGGTACAAGATGGTACTGAGTGCTTGTTTTTCAAATCAAAGCAAATAAGAAGGAAGTTCTTTTTAAAATTGTGGTGTGACTTCTTTTTATTTTTTTTCATAAACATTTTGGGTGTAGCATGGTAGCACAGTGGTCAGCACTCCTCTCTCCCAGCTTCTGAGCCTTAAGTACAAACCTGTGGCTTGTTGTCGTGTATGCTGAGTTTTGAAATTTTCTGAAAGTCTACATGGTTTTTCTCTTGCAATCAAACATATTTAAAATATGTAGGTACTGTAAGGCTTCTTCCTGACTATAAATGATCCCAGTGTCACTACAAACTTTAAAATACTGTTTATTTAAAGCTTCTGTTCTGGGTTGTGTGGTTCCTTATAGAACCACTGCTTGACAAAGAACCATTATATTTCATGAAGGTTTTTTTTTTTTTTTTGCATATGAAATTAGTTCTTTGGGCGCTGAAAAGTTTCCTAATATGGAGACAAAAAAGAAATGTTTATTTTACAGGAGGCTACCTAGCAGGATACTGAGAGACCAAGAAAACCTGAACTTAAACTATGTGGTCGTGTGCAGTGAGAGTCCTTGTAAAATCAGGAATCCCCTGGAATTGTTGGGGTACCAAACCAGTAATCCTCATTTAATTTTAACAAAAGAAACAAAAATAGTGCACAAGGGCACTGTTCACTGCTCCTGTCATGTTCTTGCTCGGGAGCTCTTTTTAGACTTTAGCTTTAACTTTAGCTTTAGACTTTGACTTTAAAATACTGCTTATGGTTTACAAAGCCTTAAATAATCTCGCTCCATCTTATATATCGGAGTGTCTGACATTTTATATTCCAAATCGTAACCTTAGATCTTCAAATGAGTGTCTGCTTAGAATTCCAAGAGCTAAACTTAAAAGAAGTGGGGAGGTGGCCTTCTGCTGTTATGCACCTAAAATCTGGAATCGCCTGCCAATAGGAATTCACCAGGCTGATACAGTGTAGGACTTTAAAAAACTGCTAAAAACACATTGCTTTAACATGGCTTTCTCATAACTTAATTTTAATTTAATCCTGATGCTCTGCATATTCAATTAATTATCATTACTATTCATGGTGGCTCCAAAATCCTTACTAACCCCTACTCTCTCTTTTGTTCTTTTTCCGGTTTTCTGTGGTGGCAACCTGCGCCACCACCACCTGATCAAAGCATTGTGATGTCCTTACATTGATGGATTAAAGGTCAGAAGTCCACGTGACTGTCATCATCAAGTCTTTCCATTAGAACCCTGAATACAATGAGGACTGATCATTTATGTTAGGTAGAATGCCCAGAGGGGGCTGAGCGGTCTCATGGCCTGGAACCCCTGCAGATTTTATTTTTTCTCAAGCCGTCTGGAGTTTTTTTTTTTTTCTCTCCTCCCTGGCCATTGGACCTTACTTTTATTCTATGTTAATTAGTGTTCTCTGATTTTAATTCTAACTTTGTCTTTTTTCTCTTTCTTCATCATGTAAAGCACTTTGAGCTACATTATTTGTATAAAAATGTGCTATATAAATAAATGTTGTTGTTGTTAAACTCAGATCACAGGCATCAGTTCCATGCTGTGGGGAATAGAGAAGATACTGCAACAGTGCCCCCTCTCACCCTGGAGTGGTAGTGCTCACCTCAGTGAGAAGAAGGAAAGAGGATCCCTGGTTGCACATGCATGACAATAGCTATTTATGGAACCTGTAAGGTAGCTAAATAAATAAAAGTTCTTTTTAGAAACTTCATGTGGATGGTCCTTTTACATACCAACAATGGCTCCTCCATGACATCGCTCTGAGAAAACACTTTGGTACTTTTATTTTTAAGAGTGTATATGGACAGTTTGGTGTAGAAACACCGGACCTTAAAACCTAAGCTTTCTGTTTCATTCCACAAATTTGAACTGCTGTGTAACGCTGTCGCTGGACAGGCTTGATGCCAACTTTTAAAAAAAAAACAAAAACGCACATAATTCTAATCTTTTCTAATTTTAAAAATGGCTTGGGTAAAGGTATCTTCCAAATATTTAATAACACTCACCTTGATATCTACCAGTTGTGAATTTATTAATTCCGCTATGTGTTCTTTTTACATATTGTGCAGTTGCTGATATGGGCCAAAAATTGAAATAAGGTGGCTTAGAAAATGAATGAATAATAATAATTAAAAGCTTTATATTACTTTCTGCATTTTATGTTCTCTCTGAAGTGAGACATGCTTCTAAGAAGTTTTTTATAAAGGGGTCAAAGGTTAAAAAAGTCAAAAAGTTGCCATTCTGTTCTGACAGTACATTGATATTTCATTTCCGGCTCTTTAACATTTGACCTATTTCTTCTGTGTTGTTTAAAGTCCAACTGCAGATTCTCTTAGAGTTGAGCTTTGTAAAGGGTGCCACACATGTGTGCTGAAGGATTGCCTTACGGGCTCATCAGAGGTATGCAATACCACTCAGAGGCACTGTTGCTAACAATATCATTTCCTTCTTCATTCCACAGTGAAGATGTCCAGTAAGGGCAACTGTTCCTATCCCTTCTAGTACAATTCCGATCAAGCCCAGAATTCCTCAAAAGAAGGTGTCCGGTTTGATTTTCAGATTAGGAGCTCCTCTAAAACCAGACCTATTCACATCTGGGTAGAAATGAGTTTGGGAAAGGAGCTACAAGAGACCATGAAGGGAGAGATTGAGAAGTGGGGACTCACAGCTGCTACTGAGAGATGGAAGGGTTTGTGGATATTGGTGGATGGGAAATAGGGCATCTACTGGGAACTGTTCTTTAATCAAAGATGGATGAATGTAAAAAAGGATGTGGGACCAATATTTTGGAAAGATGATGTTTTAGTTATGAAAAGAAAACATGGGAATATGAACATTTTTTCAACAAGAATGTTTTTGTTATATTGTTTAAATGGAACAGGATATGCTATAATAGGAATTGTAATTTGTAAGTGAAAATGGGATCGGTGTGAGCTTTAAAGAAGAAAAGGTTTCTTTGTGCATTGTATTTTGTACTGTTTATTTAAATTTATTTTCATACCATAATAATAAAATAAAATCTGAGCTAATCAGTATCTATCTATCTATCTATCTATCTAT
>JANRMT010062849.1:20511637-20554725 GCA_026402145.1 Polypterus bichir lapradei
CTATCTATCTATCTATCTCGTTTAATTGGTACAATGTACTGTTGTAATGATATACACAAATGATATCAGCTAAAACACAATCTAAAAGATAACACTTTTGTCTCTTTTTGAAGTGAGTTCCAACTTTTTTCTTCTCATCTGGAGCCATTTTTCTCCAAAGCATGTGAACATTTTTATTGGACTGCTTACTCCTGGGTGTGATTATGCTTTCTGGTTTTATTCGTCCATCTATTTATTCTTAAAGTTCTTGTGCTATCAATTGTTACAGAGGTCTGGTTTTATGCTGCTAGTTTTACAGCAATCTAGACAAGTTCCCTTCTGTACATCCTCTTCTGTGTCTCTTCTTACATATCAGCATTTGTTTGAAGGGAGAACCCATTTATCAAATACAGCCATATAGGTGATGTTGCTCTGTTGGTACTCAGTTTCATATGAAAATGATTGGCCATATCACAGTGATATATCAGTTTCAGCTGTTTGAGAACATTGTATAGTTTATTACTATTTCTTCTTCAAAGCTTTGACTTTATCACATTTAGCCTTGAAACTGCTTCCTGTAGAAGGGAGAGTAGGAGAAGGGGAAGGAGAATTGAGATAAATAAAAAAGATGACTTATACATATCCAGTAAATATATAAAATATGACTGTATAAAGCAAGGGAAAAATTTAGTCCCCTTGGTCTTTATAGCAATTTATGATATTTTAATATTAAATTGGAATGTGTTTAACTGGGATTCTTTTGGCATTGATCAACACAAAAAACAAAGTTATATTGAAAACACAATTCAACATCCACTGTAATAAAAGGACAAGTGTTTGCATATCTGTGTGTTCTACTAATTGCTATGTCTTTCTTATCCAACAGATGGTGCATCACAACCATTGGCACTGCTTTTACAAATGCAACACCAAATGAAATTTTATTGCATTTTATTACTACAAATGTTATGATGTATAAGCTGTTGAAATAACAAATGCAATTGATTTAGTTGCTGCAGGCATTATAAAATGCACTCCAATAGACGGTGCACTGCAAACATTAATGCTGACATTTACATTGATTATTTAGATTTCCACCAATTGTAGAGAAGCAGCACAGCTAATGACCTTGTGAAGTAACTAGAAATCAAAAAGAATAACAACAAAACATCCTGTAAATATTCAGACAGTCGGATAAAGAGCAAGACATTTCTGGTATTACCTCCATTTTCTTTACAAAGCAAGGGGTAGTTCAAAATAATGAAAGGAACTAATAAGCCTGAGCACCAAACAAAGTGGTGCATGAGTAACTTGCTATTGTCCAACTAAAACACATAGAACATTACTCACAGGGTATTGAGGGTGCTACTGTACCCCAATAGGTGAAAATGGTGGTGATGAGGATGCAGCACCTCTTGCTGGTTCTGTTGGAAAAAGAGCTTGCAGTGGAAAGTGATTCAAAGACTATAGTTCCTCAAACTTTTTTGGCAAGGAAAATATGTGTTTTTTTCAATGTGGTCATTGTTTATATTATTTGCATGTGACTATACTAGGGGAAAAAATTAAAGAATGAACTAGAGCCTATTCCTCTTCACAGTGGTCACAGTGAGAGAGCAGTCAAATTCAGCAATGGCACGGCAGTGCATCCATAGGCATTGGAAGGAAGAAAGTGAGGGTATGTGTGTAATTTGCATGGACGCTCTACTTTTACATTATGGTTATCAATTAATACACTAATTGTACAACTGAAAACTCTAAAGGGGACTACTGACCTCCCAAGTGTGGCACAATCTGCAATCAATCACAATCATAGATCATTGCAAAACAATCACATTGCACTTTAACGTTTATCACCATTATCACTAAGATCTACACTGTGCAGCATGTAAAGGACTCCAGTATATGAGCTCTCATTTTCAATCTGTAATACTTTGATATGATATTTTAATGAGGTTGCAATTAAACCTTTTTATTTATCCATTTGAAGTAGAGAGTGTTGTTCATGTTGTATTCAGTCATTTAACTGAGCAAAATAATTTTAACATTTAGTTATAATCCATACATCTATTTTTAGGACTCAATCCAAACAGTTCAGATTTGTAGGGAGTTGGAGCTTATCTTGGTGTGAAATGAACCATATACTGTAAGCCAGAACAGGATGCTGGTCCTTAGTTAACAAACACACACAGACACATCAGGGGCCAATTTACATCCCCAGCACACCTAACCTACTTGTCTTTGGACTAGGAGAGAAACCCAGTCAGGCAAAGGGAGAATGCCATGCAAGGAGGATGCAGGAAGTGAACCCTGGTCTCCATGTTGTGAGGTAGCAGTGCTACCACTGTGGCACTGACTAAGCTTTTGGTGGCTTCAGAGATAAGAACGTGATGCTACTATCTCAAATAACAGACTTCAGTTTTCTGTCAAATTTTCTGACTAAGGGGCGGTTACACAGAGCGATCATTTATTCTTTACTACTTAACTGTGAATTTTCAGGCTTCTGACCAGATGCATTTGAAAACTTTTTTGTGGCTAGCTGCCAATAAGTGTAGTTTGTCTTCACTATACAAATTCTAAGTGATGCTCCCTTCCCCAAATGCTGCTTGACAGACAGTGAATGGTAGTAGAACACATTCCAGTTTATCACTAGTTTATGTCCATTGCTTATACTAACCTTTTCTTAAGGCTTTGTTTTTCATTTGCATTGGAGATCAGTTGTCATAATAATTGTTTTAAATTATCTAAATGTTTAAATACATTTCTAAACATGCCTCCTGATGTAATATTAATTGCCTGCAAAATCATCATGGCCCATACAGACCATTCAGAATTTGTTCATTGGACAAAGCAAATTATTCCGCTTGTTTATCACACCTCAAACTATTTAATGTGACTGCATTTCTCTCAATAATTATCAATGCTGAAAATCTCTCTCTCTCCCCCTTTCCTGCCAGCCTGATGATCTATCTATCTATCTATCTATCTATCTATCTATCTATCTATCTATCTATCTATCTATCTATCTATTTCTGTTTTACCAAAACTATTGTTTATCAACAACTAAATATCATTAATAGTATATCATTAAAATATATGTAACTTGATTTTCACACTGAATTAAATTGTGCCTCAAATTGATATAAATGCATCCATTCAATAATTAACAAAACCAAGACAAGTCAGTTCTCGGTTACTAGAGCTGAAGCATAGCCTGGCAGCATCAGGTGCAAGGCAGGAATTAATCCTGGAGGTGATGCCTATTCACAAACACTTACTGGACAACAGCTAAGAGTCTCCAATAGGTCTAACTAGCCCAACTTTTGGCATGTGGGAGGAACATTTGAGTAAAACAATAACATAACATGAACATGGTCTGATCACATTTGAAAAAGATGTAGTTTGGTATGGCTAACTGGTTTGTAACTTATTCATTGTAAAGAAATCCTTAACATCACTAAAATACTATATACAGTACAACAGATTTAAACACAGGGATAAAGAGTATATATAGATGTTAAACAGCGTCAAGCAAAGTGTTTTGTTTTTTTTTTTAAAAAAAAAGGTTAAAGCAGTGTGTTTCTATTCTGACTTCACAAAAGAGAGTAAAATGCAGGATCTTTTTAAAATAAAAGGTATATTTCACAAAAAGCTTTGTTACAATGTGAAGCTCTGAAGAGCACAAAAGGCGTAGAGCCAGTCAGTCATTCAGTCATTGTCTAACCTGTTTTGTCCTGAACAGGGTCGCAGGGGTCTGCTGACGCCTATCCCAGCTAGCATGGGGCACAAGGCAGGGAACAAACTCTGGATAGGGTGCCAGTCCATCACAGAGTAAACACACACACCAAACACATACTAGGGCCTATTTAGAATCACCAATTTACCTAACCTGCATGTCTTTGAACTGTGGGAGGAAACTATATTCTGGAAAAAAACGTTCCCCTATTTTCAAAGAAGTCATTCATGGAGACCACATGAGAATGCAGAACAATTCTTTACTTGCACATAGATATGCACAAATGTCTCAGTCCATGGAGCGAGTAATCAATAATACAATCATTTGCTTTATGCTTTCCTGCTACTAATTACTTCATACAATACATCATGTCATCTAACTTTTAATGTGCAGAATTCTATCATCCTAACCAGTCAACTAAAGCCACCAGTAACTTCATATACATGTCGATTCTTACATCATTCTAAATATCGCTTCATTATTAGGGGTGTCCTACGGGTTTTCTCACTAGTTTGTCCTTGCTTTTTAAAGGGGTGTTCATTACTCACTTACTTCATTTTAACCTTAGTAATGATGTTGGTGGCTCCTCTAAGATTAGGCAAAAGCCTCACAAATTCTCAAACTTTAAGCCATGTTTAGTTAACCCTTTATTTGCCTTCAGCCCATTTCCTCATGTTTTAATTAATTCATTATCACAACTTCATATAAGTATGTACTTGTAATAAATTGTAAAAATTATACATTAACTAAAAATAACCTGAGCACCCTGTGGAAACCCACACAGACACAAGGAGAGCATGCAAACTCCATGCAGTGATAACCTTGGATGTGAACTCTGGTCTCCTTACTGCGAGGCAACAGCGCTACAATGCCTGCAAAAGGCAATTCCAAAAGCAATGAAGTCCCAGTACAGAATCCAAACAATAGTTAGAAAACAGAGTAAAGAATTTCAGGAATCCAGAAAAATCACAAAAAAACACAATAGAAAGAGTGGCTCCTGGGGCTCACACCCACCTGTCCATTCAAGATGCAGATCATCACTTTTCCAGGCTGGGTGAAGTAGGAAGGCGGAGTCTTCCACTGGCTGTTCTTATATTGAGAAGGTCAGGATTGGAAGCACCTGACAGCCTCTGAGTCAGATGCAAGCAATTTGGCAGGTCTACTGCTTGTTCCCTGACCTATACGCACAGCAAAACTATTTTATGAAAAATGGAAGAAGAAATGCAGGAAGCTTTAAGCCGATGTCACATTACATGACTTTTTGTTGTGGGGTATGTCCGATTTGCCAATTGCAGTTGCTGATGCATTTTTTCACTTAAGAAATATGGCAAAGGTTAGACCTCTTATATCATTGAAAGATGCTGAGAAATTAGTTCACGCTTTTGTTTTCAGTCGGCTAGATTACTGCAACGCACTCCTCTCAGGACTACCCAAAAAAGACATCAATCGATTGCAATTAGTGCAGAATGCAGTTGCTAGAATCCTAACTAGGAAAAGAGAATCCGAGCACATTTCTCCAGTTTTAATGTCACTACACTGGTTACCTGTGTCATTCAGAATTAACTTTAAAATACTGCTTATGGTTTACAAAGCCTTAAATAATCCAGGCTAATACAGTGGAGCACTTTAAAAAACTGCTGAAAACTCATTACTTTAACATGGTATGATGGACAGACAGCATTTCAGTCTGGCTGGGTCATCCCTCAACTGGAAGAAAGAGCCTTTTTAGGGCACTACACCCCCCGGGATTCTAGATGGCAGCTCTCCTGGATGGAAATGGTTTCCAGGATTCCCACAGGGTAGCATGGGACATGGAGTCCAGTTCTTCAGCCCTGTTGGGTGCCGTGGGTGCCACCAGGGGGAGCTCACCAAGAACCAGGGGGATATTATATGTTAACCCGGAAGTACTTTGGAGTCATGAGGATGGAAATCCACAGTACTTCTGGGGCACCTGAAGAAAGTGTTTGACCCAGAGATGGAATACTTTCGGGTCATGGACTATAAAGGATTGTGGGAAACCCCAGCAGATTGAGCCAGAGTTGGATGGTAGAGGATGGAGCTGCTGGGAGTGGAGGATTGTGTTATTTGTGATTGATTATTGTTATTATTATTGGTTATTGTATTATTGGAGAATTGTGGAGAGGGCGGTGCTTTGTGGACGATTATTGAAGAAAATATTCAAATAATTCTTCTTGTGCTTTTACATGTGTGTCTACGCCACCATCACCTAATCAAAGCACCATAATGCTCCTGCATTGATGGATTAAAGGCCAGAAGTCCATGTGACTGTCATCATCAAGTCCTTCCATGAGAATGCTAAATACTAAGAGGACTGTTTCATTTATGTTAGGCAGAATGCCTAAAGGGGTTGGGTGGACTCATGGCCTGGAACCCCTGCAGATTTTATTTTTTCTCCAGCCATCTGGAGTTTTTTTTATTGTTTTTTTCTGTCCTCCCTGGCCATCGGACCTTACTTTTATTCTATGTTAATGAGTTTTGTCTTATTTTTCTTATTTATTTTGTCTTTTTTCTCTTTCTTCATCATGTAAAGCAATTTGAGCTACATTATTTGTATGAAAATGTACTAAATAAATAAATGTTGTTGTTGATCTTGTCACTGCATCATGCCAGGAAATGTGGAAAGTCCTTTCATTTATGGGACTAAGCACCGGGTGGACAGGTGGTCCCAACTCTTGGGAAACCAATCAGAAAACATATGGAACATAACAGAGAGAACAAATCCGATAATTAACAAAAGTAACATTAACATAAATAAATGACACAAAAATGAAGAAATAGATCATCAAACAAGAAAATCAACTGCACACAGGGTAGGAATCCTCCCTGAAAAATTAGCAGTTTCCACAAGTGCAGTTTGAAATAGGTGAAAGTCAAAGGCTCTTGCAAACTGTAAACAGCTGTTAAAAATCCAACTGTTCTTGAGCATTTTCATTTTGGAGAAACGTATACCTTTACTGCCTTAGGTGGCCTTAGGTATGAAGCAACTACAGACAGGGTACCACTTCATCAATGGTCTTAATTCTGAGCAGCAAAGAACCTGACACACATCTTTGGGGAGTTAGCTCAGAAAAAAAACTAAATAACTGTACAACAAATCCAGCCATGAAAAAATGCTGCACATTCCATACATAAAACAATCGCTGAACCAGCTGCCTGTCTTATTTAATTTTCCCTCTGTACCACCAAATCACATTGTGCAGAGGTTGTTCACTAACCACAAAGGAGAAACCTGTAGAAATACGCTTTGATATTACTGATAAACTGAGAGGTTGCTACTTCTGTCCATGGGAAGTGACCTCAGAGATATTGGGAGCTTTGGAATACAAGAATGAATGAAAAGATTTAGTTTTCTAATTAGAATGCCCAGCATGTTTTTGTATTGCAGAATGGCCAGAAGTTGATTGACTAGCTGGTCTAGGTATCCAACACTGTTGAGGAATCCAGTCATTGACACTCGCCCTTCCACAAATAATTTTTTCAATGAATGCAATTTACAGAAGCTTATGTTTTCCTCTCCTCTGTTGTCAACTATGTCTTAATAATAATACAAATGAAGTTATATTATCCTGATTTGTTAAAAATGGTTACTGCTTTGTTTTACTGTGTGATGAAACTAATTTATGGTATGTGTATGAAACAGATATATTTTGTAACTATTTCAGTTATTGCTTTTTAGCTGAAAATTTGTGCAAGCACTCTGAACTTGTGTCCAGTGACAGCACTATATAAAATCAGTTGAATTGTATGCGGCGTACTTCATGCGTTAGAGCGCTTTGTGAACAGTGCTGAATAAACTAAAGATTGATCAATTCATAAGCAGGCTAGTTGCCTTTAAGTAAATGCAAAGATGGATTTTTTGTGTACTAAACATCTTAATGGAATTTTGATGCTTTGTTTTCTTGTGTATACTTCACATTTTACTTGTGTGCTATCCTTGGTGGCTTGCTTATTGTTAGTGCTCCCAGTGCAGAAATATGGAAATAAAGTGTACTGTATTTGTACTAAAAGTAGTTTGGCCCCCTAGTGGCTCAACTGTAGAACTGTAAAAGATTATGCTGTATTTTGAAATCCAATCACTGGTTCACTGAGTTATTTTAGGTTGTGGACACCATTGTTTTTATATACTAAAGTATAAGGTTAAATGACTTTCTCAGAAACACATAACCTGAACAGATAACCTCATCAATTAAAGATGAAAGTCATTACCACTGCACCAAAGTATCTGCCAGTATAAACAATGACACTGTACTCTTGTTTTGTAAAGTGTTAAGTCATGGTGTTACAAAATACCATAAAAAATCATTTTTTTTATATTTTGTCCACCTCTATGACTATTTAACCTCTGAGCTTTATCTAATCATGCTTCATTTTAGTTAATGTGACCACGATATTTTATCTTTAGTTTGACTCTAGATAATTCCATTGTGCAATTGGATTTGATCTTACTAATCTATCCATGTAGCATTCTGTGCGATGTGCTGTTATCTTACAGAACACCACACTTGACAAGTATTGACATTTATTTTGCTCTTCATTCCTGATGGTCCCATATTCACAAGAAAGAGCTAATAATTACGGTGGCTCTCAAGGGCAAAACGAAAAAACAAATTCAACAACAAACCAAATGAAAACAAAAAATAAAAAAACACAATGAAATTAATTAATATATGAAAACATTAAGTTAACAATAAAAAGTGAGGGCATAAGCTTAGCAAATAGTGAGAGCGTGAAATTAACAATTAAATTACAAAGCATTAAATTAACAAAAAGTGAGAGCGTGAAATTAAGCAAAAGTAAGAGTGTGAAATTAACAAAAACGACAGCATGAAATGTACATTAAGAAGCTGCAGCATGAAATCAACAAAAACTGAAAACGGAAGTGAACTTCACATTGGAAACAGCATTTTGAAAACGGAAATGTCCACACCGGAAACGAGATTTTCAAACATGAAATCTCTGCATGCGTAGTTGGAGGATAAATCTGTGCAATGGGCTAATCTTCAACTGATCACATTTAAAGATGAAATGCAGAATATTCTGTATATTTTAAACCTATATATTATAGCAGTGGTTCTCAACCTGTGGGGCGGGCCCCCCTAGGGGGGCGCGAAGTAACAAAAAAAGGGGCGTGAAGATGTGAAAAAAAGAAAACAAGAATCAAAAATATGAAAACAAATCTGTTGAAACCAAAACAAATTAAATTAAACTACATTCTGATAGTAGAACAATAAATATAGAGTTAGATAAATGTAGTGTGGACTTGAACCCGGACACAGACAGACGGACATCGTTGGATCCACCACACACTGTTTATTTACAATTATATTTACAATTAGTCACGTGCACTCCCCAGTGCCTCTTGCACCGTTTCCCCAAACGTCCAGGCCACACAGTCACAATGCCTTTCTCCTGGCCGCCTCCAGTCCTCTCTCCAGCTCCGTCTCTCTTCCACCCGACTTCCACTATCGACTGAAGGGAGGTGGCCCCTTAAACAGGAACCCGGATGGGCTCCAGCTGCTTCCCGGCATTCCACCAAAGACACGCCCCAGTGTGGCGGAAATGCCGGCTGCGCACCCGGAAGCCCTCCGGGTGTCCCCTGTCTTCTTCCCCACAGCACTTCCTGGTGTGGCGGAAGTGCTGGGATCCAGGGTTGTTCAGGCACCGGGGCGCTGCCTGGCGGTGGCCACGGGTCCCTACAGGGCTGGGCTTCCAAACCCTTTACCCGTGGCCCCCAACATAACCAGGGCGGACGCCCCCTCACGGTCTGGAGGAGGTACAAGCCCTCCTCCGGTCCACCTGGGCGTCCCGACCGGGCTCCAGCCCTGGTCGGATGCCACAGTAGGTAAAAGTTAAGTAGGTATAATAAAATGCATCTACATTTCAAAAAAATGTTAGGGGGTGGGCGCGATTAAAACTGTTATGAAAACCCGGGTCGCAGATATTTAAAGGTTGAGAAACACTGTATTATACTGTATACATGCAGTGTGGAGACTGCAAGGGTCTGTAAACGTTTATCTCCTGAGCATTCAAAGTGTTAAGTGCGGGAAAGTCTGCTTCACGGAAGGGTGTTGATGGTTGGTTGTAATAACTGCCCAGATTTCATACGAAATGATGAACATATACCGGTTGTTCTTGTTAAATATAATCCCTTCACATCTACAGTTTTTGTGACTTCCTGGTAATTAAAAAATGAAAACATTTCCTTGGGAAACTGAGCAAAAAGTTTAACATCTTCACAAACTTTAAAATGAAAATGTCAAACTTGAACTGAATAACTGCGGCTACTCTCTATCGTGTCGGCTTCTTACTCCTCGCGAAGAGTTATTAATAACATATTTTCTTATCATAAAGTTCTGAGTGTGAAAATGCGCATGGATTTCTTTCTCATTATTTGGTTGTGGGTCCCATTTTGTGGGTCAGGTGTGCAAACACATGTGGTATTGCGGACACGGGGGATGGGGGGGCATGGATGATGTGGTAGGTGGGTTTGGGTCCCCTACGAGGTCAGAGCACGAAGTGACAAATTCTCAGAAAATCTAGAATGACCTCATATTTGTATCCTGCGTAGAAGTAGTGTGTAATCCAATCGGTGACCAGAAGTGTGTGTTCATTCCCACTGACTAAAATAAAAATAAATTACATTTACGGCTTATGCGTCAGTTTGTCACTTACCATATTTTGTAGGATCATGTCATGCTAATTGCAGGGTAAAAGAAAACAGTAAAATGCAAAAGAGACATATTATCTGTTGATGGTCCTCCCAGCGCCACCAACAACTGGTCACCTGACAGGAGGAAAGGCAAGTGATTGCCCACGAGAGGAACAAAAATGTGGCTCCGCACCCGTGCCCAGCTGACTGCCACAATAGGGACAAAACATTGTCTGCCTTTAGAGAATGAGAACGTTTGTTACAGGAAGAAGTACAGCATTTGTAACAAAACAGTAAAATGAATGGTACACCCAATAGCAGGACTTCTCTGTTTCAGTTGATGGATGACAATGGACAATTCGTGCTCTGACTTCATAAGGGACCTAAACCCACCTACCGCATTGTCCATGCCCTCACTGTCCGCAGTGAGAGTAACAACGCTAAAGCAGCTGTGGTATTTAGAATAGTTTGACCATTCTGTGGACCATTATATTGTTACAGGTTAATTACAATCAGATGCATTAAACTAATAAACAATATGCAGCTAGTTTCAGTGTATATGATAAAGCCATGTCAGAGATGTGGATCTAAAAAAGAAAGTGTAACCACACAAGAACAGTAGCACTGCTCTGACGCTGGGTGCCGCCAGTTTGCAAAACCGAGCGGAGAACTTGCATACGCCAGGGTTGGAGCTACTGTCAAAATGTGTGTGGCTTTATGGCAAGTTTAGGTTTTATACATCACTATTTGAGCGTGGAAACGTTCATACGCAACATTTTTGTGCGTATGTACCATTTATATACTGTATGAGGCCCCAGTAGAGAAAAATACAAAAACAGGCAACTACAACATTTATTTAAAGAGCACATTTTCATACAGGGGCAGCACGGTGGTGCAGTGGGTAGCACTGCTGCCTCGCAGTTAGGAGACCCGGGTTTGCTTCCCGGGTCCTCCCTGCGTGGAGTTTGCATGTTCTCCCCTGTGTCTGCGTGGGTTTCCTCCGGGTGCTCTGGTTTCCTCCCACAGTCCAAAGACATGCAGGTGAGGTGCATTGGCGATTCTAAATTGTCCCTAGTGTGTGCTTGGTGTGTGTGTGCCCTGCCCGGGGTTTGTTTCCTGCCTTGTGCCCTGTGTTGGCTGGGATTGGCTCCAGCAGACCCCCGTGACCCTGTAGTTAGGATATAGCAGGTTGGATGGATGGATGGATGAAGACTTGTCACTAGCCAACACGTTCTGAACGTGTGTTTGTGAGTGATATCACATGGTTTTGATGGCCATCTTCTTTAAAGGCTAGTGACAAACTCTTTTATTGTCTACCCGTGCCAAACTCATTTCTCGAGCAAGTTCTTTTCAAGGTTTTTTGACTTTTTGCTTTGACTTCAAGCGCACGTTTTCCTATTAATTTTGCAGTGACTTGCTAAGAGTTCTGTGAATCACCCCCAATTCCATCCTGCCTGTCTTGTCCTTTCAATTGTCCATGTAAGAGCCATTTTCCTAGTTCTGTAAAATGTATGAATATTTACTAGATAATAATGGATAAAATATGGGAGGTTCCTATAACCCCCTTGAATAGAATTGAGTTGGTATTTTCCTGTCATTTTCTAACAGTTTTGAGCAAACAATGTTCTCCAGTTAGTGTCTAGCCTTGCCTTGTGTAAGGTACAGAGGCATACGTTTTTTCAACCGTGTCCTTGTTTGTGCTCACGTTCGTGCTTGTGCACGTGAACGTGCCTGGGTGCATGTCTATGTGCCAACGGCCTATGGGCCTTTTGAGTGTGAAGTAACTCTTAAAATAAAAGATTTAAGTGTTGAACCGTATGTTTAAGGCATACAGAAGAAGAAATTAAGAACTTTGAAGTACAGAAATAACCAAAGCTTCTTAAGAAAAACTAAGTCTATAGAAGATACATTTTTTCCAATTTTTTTGCCTTTATTCTATGAGTGTAACTATTTTTCTTTTTATTCTTGTGTGGATTATTTGCTTTTAACTTTCACTAAATATTTTAAAACGAACTTTTGGACTGTGAGATTTCTTTGACACGCGTCTTACCCGTGCCTGACTTTGCCTTATACATCGGCGGCTACAGTCCACCTTGCTCAAGTCACAAAAATTCACCTTTGATCAACATTACATTAAAAGATCAAAATGTTCACAACAGCTACTGCACATTAACTTATTTCTGCTAAATGGAAAAGAACACAAAGCAAGTGATACTGTGCCTCTTTTTTGATCATACTGAGCTCAGGGCTCATTGTGGTTTTCACACATACAATATCCATGAGGGATGGTTGCCATTCTTCAGAAATAACATTGACGACACCCAAAAATAAACCTCTTATTTAGAAAAGTTACAAAAAGGTGACTCTCCCAAACCTACAGAAATTCTTTGTAAATAGCAGGAAACCAGATAGCAAAATCCTGCAAAACACTCAATAAATATCTCCATACAGTGATATGATCTTCACTCTGTGTGTGGTTCACCAACTAATGATTTCAGCTTACCATTCAAACATGGCGATTGCATTTGTTTGATTCATTCTGCCCACACTGCATTCTGCTGAATGGTAGACCATAGTCTTCTCCAAGAAGGCAGCCACCCCGCTGCCATTCATTTTAAACAAAAGATATCCTGAATCATACAGCTTCGTCACAAAGAAGAGTCATGTCAGCAGTTTTAGGTAATGTATAATAAAAAGCTTACAGAGGATTGGAAATAACCCACTAAAGCTGAATCCAGCTCAGTTTCCCAGTATGTGGATTGTAACACCCAGGGAAATAGGACTATTGACCTACTGTATGCATATGTTAAAGACGCATACAGCGCAACCTCGCTGCCTGTGCTTGGGAAAGCAGATCATAACCTGGTTCTGCTTCAGCCTCACTACAAACCAAGAGTGAGGGTGCTACCTACAATCACGCGCTCATTCAAAAAGTGGTCCCCTGAGGCAGAGCAGGCTCTGAGGGACTGCTTTGGACCTACGGACTGGGATATCCTGCAGGGGTCACATAGTGAGAACATTGAGGAGGTTGTTGACTGCACTACTGACTGCATCAACTACCGTATGGACATTATAGTTCCAGTAAGAACAGTACGCTGCTATGCTAACAACAAGCCATGGATTACAAGTGACATCAAGGGCCTTTTGAACCAGAAGAAAAGGGCTTTTAAAGGCGGTGATAAGCATGAGGTCAAGCGTGTGCAGAAGGAACTCCGAGTCAAGCTTAAGGTGGCGAAGGAGCAGTACAGGAGAAAGCTGGAGCAGAAGTTGCCGAATAACAGCATGAAGGAAGTGTGGGATGGGATGAAGATCATTACTAGCTGCAGCTCAAAGCGGGGTGCCACCATCGAGAGAGACGTGGAGAGAGCAAACCAAATAAACAACTTCTTTAACAGGTTTGACCACCCTAGCCCACTCTCACCTCGGAGTACTGCACCCTCCACCCATCCTTTTGCTGATACCAGCATAGGAGAGACATCCCCACCCACAATTACAGCAGCCCAGGCAAGCAGAGAGCTGAGGAGTCTTTGTACCATTAAAGCAGTAGGTCCAGATGGAGTATCGCCACAATTGCTGAGGGCCTGTGCGCTGGAGCTGGGGAGTCCTCTACAGCGCATCTTCAACCTGAGCCTGGAACAGGGGAGAGTCCCAACGCTTTGGAAAACATCTTGCATCACCCCAGTCCCAAAGGTATCACGTCCTAGTGAGCTGAATGACTTCCTGCCTGTCGCTCTAATGTCTCATGTGATGAAGCCCATGGAGCGGCTGCTGCTTGACCACCTGAGGCCACAGGTCCGCCAGGCCCTCGACCCTCTGCAGTTTGCATACCAGGAGAAGGTGGGAGTGGAGAATGCCATCATCTGTACGCTACAACAATATCTCTCCCACTTGGACAGAGGCAGTGGTGCTGTAAGAATTATGTTTCTGGACTTCTCTAGTGCCTTCAACACCATCCAACCTCTGCTCCTTAGGGACAAGCTGATAGAGATGGGAGTAGATACATACCTGGTGGCATGGATCGTGGACTATCTTACAGACAGACCTCAGTATGTGGGTCTCGGGAACTGCAGGTCTGACATTGTGGTCAGCAACACAGGAGCGCCACAGGGAACTGTATTTTCTCCGGTCGTGTTCAGCTTATATACATCAGACTTCCAATACAACTCTGAGTTCTGCCACGTGCAAAAGTTCACTGACGACACTGCTATCGTGGGCTACATCAGGAGTGGGCAGGAGGAGGAGTATAGGAACCTAATCAAAGACTTTGTTAAATAGTGCGACTCAAACCACCTACAACTGGACACCAGCAAAACCAAGGAGCTGGTAGTGGATTTTAGGAGAAGCAGGCCTCTCCCGGACCCCGTGATTATCAGAGGCGACTGTGTGCAGAGGGTACAGACCTATAAATACCTGGGAGTGCATCTGGTTGATAAATTGGACTGGACTGCCAATACTGATGCTCTGTGCAAGAGAGGACAGAGCTGACTATACTTCCTTAGAAGACTGGCGTCCTTCAACATCTGCAATAAGATTCTGCAGATGTTCTATCAGACGGTTGTGGCGAGTGCCATCTTCTATGCGGTCGTGTGCTGGGGAGGCAGAATAAAGAAGAAGGACACCTCACACCTGGACAAACTGGTGAGGAAGACAGGCTCTATTGTAGGCATGAAGCTGGACAGTTTGACATCCGTGGCAGAGCGATGGGCGCTGAGCAGGTTCCTCTCAATCATGGAGAATCCACTGTCCACTGAACAGTATCATCTCCAGACAGAGGAGCAGCTTCAGCGTCAGTGAACACTGTCCTGCTCCACTGACAGACTGAGGAGATCGTTCCTCCCCCACACTATGCAACTCTTCAGTTCCACCCGGGGGTTGGTAAACATTAACATTATGCAAAGTTATTGTCTGTTTTATCTGCATTTTTATCACTCTTTAATTTAATATTGTTTTTTATCAGTATGCTGCTCCTGGAGTATGTGAATTTCCCCTTGGGATTAATAAAGTATCTATCTATATTATCTATCTATCTATGGAGTTTTTTGGATTTCCTTCTACGACACTGATAGATTCATACGGGTTCCATGTGGTTGCATATTTGCTCTTCAGTTTACAAGCCTATTACGCAATGCTAATCCCTGGAGAGAAGAGGGCAGTGTCCAGCTAACTCAGTTCTTAAACAGACCTTGACAAAGTGTCACAGAAGTTTACTTCTCCCTGTTGCTAACGTAATCCTTGAAGAACCAAAAAAACCATATGAAGTGCTCATGTCAAACTACTCATGGCTTGTCATCTTTCTTGTCGTGAAGTTGTCTTTTAGGACACTGTAGAAGGTTTATACTGGTTTTCTACGCTGCTCGTCCCTTTATGAGCGGCATTTAGTTGACACATCAGTGCTTTGAGAAGTGTCTCTTTATGAGGTGCTGCTTTAATCCAACCTCACTGTCCAGCAATGGTGTGTAAACATCTCTCAAAATTACCTTTCATACTCCAGTGGCTATTCTGAAACATTCTCGGCACAGCTGCTTAGAAAAGAGCCCAATCTGGTTACATCAATTTCAATAGGGCCTAGCGAAACATGGAAAAGGAGAAAAAGAAATGTTTTAGTGAGCACTTTAGACATTTTATATTTTTATATTACACAGCACCACTATGCCAGGCTCACAACACACCACATTCTTTCTTTTGATCAATTGCCTAGTAATGGTAGAGTACATGCTACACAACTGCGTACAGATGGCTTATTAATTTATAAGATCTTTCCCCCACAAAGAGCCCAAACCAAAAACTCCATTGTTTCATGAAAACACAAGTGAGATGTGACTGTTTCCATTGACATGACTTTTCTAAAATATGCAACTAGGAGAGAAGCTTATAATACAAGCTGTCCGTGCTCTAAATAGTACAGAAAGAAGAAAAACTACAAAAAGGGAAATAGGGAATGTGCTTGATTTAATCAAAACAGGAAGATATAAAATAGAATAGAAATAAAAAGTCAAGTTGTTAATTGTATTTGATTTGAAGGAGGCCTGTGGATATCCAGACACTGAAGTCATAAATTGAGGCAGTTTTTCTCAGATGGCTCTGCATTGAGCCGAGCTGTCCTTGCAGATGTCTCAAGTGAATGGTTTTTAAGAGTATTGCAACATATAATTCTTGCAAAATATAATTCTCAAGTCCACAGTAGAAGGATTTCATTTGTCTGCCGGTTCACTTGGGAGACAACCAGTCCAGCTATCAAAGGTTCCTGGTTGTGGGAATCGGTAATGGGGTTGGTTTGGGTTTGGTTTACAAAGCCTCTCCACCTAAAAGGAGAGGCTTAGAGATCATCAATTATGGTAGATGTCTATCCCCCATAGGGGGCAGGACTAAATTTCATAAACTATTTTTCATAAATCATAATGGGGGCAGGGCTTAAGGTTATCAATTATCAATTTCTTCCTTTTTGACAGTTTCTGTCTAATATTACTACTCTCCCATGTATAAAGACTAAATATTCTAAAAACATGACAGTTTGTGGACATAAAGGATACAATGAACAGGAAGGTGATGCGAGCGAAGGAGCAAGAAAGAAAAAGAGGAAGGCGAATGACAATACGTTCATGTGAGGCAGAGGATAAGATAGATGGAAGAGACATGTTCCCCACAGTGGTCTCAGAATGAAGTAAAATGTGGTACAATAAGAGAACAAATGGAGTAGACGAAGTCAACAATGAAAAACAAATGTGCAGGTAAACAACAAGAAAGTGACAGCCTGAAATGAAGATTTAAAATGCAGAGAATGACAGGAAGAACAGGCAGGGGGTGCGTAAACTGCAGAAAAAGTGAAGGCATAAAATGAACGCTACAAGCTGAGAGCATAGAATGAAGAAAATGGCACGACCTCACAGTGACATTAAAAATCCGCAAGGTGAAATGAAGAATTGTAATTAAAATCCTGAAGATGAAGTGCAGAATGAAAAGTGAAAACAAATGAAACACACTAGGGTCGAATGTACGGTGGGCAGCACTCATCACTGAGGTGTGGCTGGCATATACCCCGCCGGATGACTGAAAGTCTAATATTTAAAAGGGTGATCTTCACAGCAAAGCGTACATTTAAAATCTTCATTAGAAGAAGACTGCAGCATGCAATCAAAATTAAAAAATGTCAGCAGCAAGGGAACGTTACAACACCTCAGCTTGAAATGAAAAGGCCCTGTGCAAGGACCTCCTGCGATCCAAAGTTTACAACAGGTTTATGCAGGGAGCCTTTACCTAAATCAATTCCAACGCAGGCTGGTATTCACAAAAAGGTTGCGCAAGGACTCTTGGTGTACCTTACGGGAAAAAAAATTAGTGACAATGCATGAGTATGAGGCTGACTCTTCTAGCATATGTGTATGCGGCCAAAGAGTACAGTGAATAGAGAATTGTCTGTCATTGCATAGGCAGTAGTTCAATGGGAGGCTGCTAGCTCCCATGTGTCAGGACTACTCAGTAATCGAAAAACGTGACACTTTGGGGAAATAAAGTATACTAACCGAAGCCCGCCGTAGCATACGGTGGTGTAAGAATAGGAACGGAAAACGGTGAGAAAGGAATTCAGTATAACAAAGGCTTAGGAAACCACTGTCGCAGTATAACGAAAATAGCAAGGAGCGAAACCAATGCCAATGGTCGAGAGAGTACCTTCCTGTAGTAGGCTATATAGGCTACATAGACATACAGTATATAGATAGACGCCGCTTTCACTGTGTTGCCCAGTCGACACGATAAGTCAGCGTGTCCACCCTATTGCGAGTGGTAAAAGTGCCATTTAAACTAATACAGGTAGACGTGGAAACCGGGTTTTCTGATGAAAAAACAATAATGTTTTAAACAGTATCGTTTACATACAACAGATTTTGGCAAATCGTTTACATTATACACTAAATGCGTGCATATCCCATGGTCTTAGAGTTGGCGGGTGAGGCTCTCCATGTTGCGTGCGCTCTCTGTCTTGCTTGCCCTTAGTTAGAGTTGGCAGGCGGGGCTCTGTGAGTTGGCGATTGTGGCTCATTGTCTTGTGTGCGGTGTAAAGTCAACGTGGCTCAGAGGTGCATATGGACTTTTGCACAGACGAAAGCGACTGTGTTTGGTGAGTTGTTGCATTCCTCGAGAGCGACACTGGACTCTGGAGGACGGTTACAGCTGTCGTGCGTATCCCATGACGCGGTAGGAGGGTTAGAGTTGGCGGGCGGGGCTCTTTCGAGCGTATCCCATGGTCTTCGAGTTGGTGGGCGGGGCTCTGTCTTGCGTGCCCTCAGTGTCTTGCTTGCCCTTAGTGAATTATATATATAGATGATGAAGGGTAGGTGACACCAGAGACTGAGCAAGAAAGAAGAAGAGGCAGGCGAGTGACACTGCAGTCATGTGAGATCGAGGATAACATAGATGGATGAGTCACTTTTACCACGGTAGTCTCGGAATGATGTAAAGTGTGCGAAAGGAGGGGTACAAAACGAGTTTTCGAAGTGAACAATAAAAAGCATAAGTGCAGGGAAAGATGGAGAAAGTGACGTCCTGAAATGAAGCTTTAAAATGCAGAGAGTGGAAGGAGGAATTGGGAGGGAGCGCGTAAAGTGAAGAGAAAACAAAAGCATGGAATGAACAGTACAAGCTGAGAGTGCAGAATTAAGAAACTGGCATGAGGCGAAGGTGTCATTATAAGTGCAGAACATGAGATAAGGTATCGGCTTAAAAATGCGAAGGTAGAAAGGAAGCCTTGGTGGAGAATGCAGGGGACGCGAACCGGGCTGGTTTAGTAGACTGCAAGCGGCAGCTGCACCCGCAGGCAAGTTATGAAAAGTATTCTTCGTGAGTGTGAACTTGACATTTGAGCGTGCATTTGAAATGGTGATTAAAAGATGACTGCTGCATGTAATCAAGATTGAAAAAAATGTCCGCATGAAGTGAAAGTTTATAACATGTCAGCTTGAAATGAACAGGCCGTGAGCAGGGCCGTCCTGCTGTTCGAAGTGTTCAACAGGCTTACGTAGAGAGCCTTGGGCTACACAAATTCCTACGCTGGTGTGTACTCAAGAAGCATTTACGCAAAAAAAAAAGTCAGTGAGCATGCGGCAGTCTGAGGCCAACTTTTTTGGCGTTAACGTCTGCGCCTGAAGACTAAAGTAAATAGGGAATAGCATGGCATTGCGTAGCTTGCTGCAGGCGCAGGACCGAAGTGCTGGCTTGCAATCCCAGTCCAGGAGTCGCCTGTGCAAAGGGGATGCTGAAATAAAGAAACACATTTACTGGGAATTGTTGTTGCTGTTGTTGTTTTTTTCTGTATTCCTTTGCCATCTATCGATTCATGCATAGAAAGCGCAATGGTACACCCGATGTTTTGGCCACCCGTCGTCTGAGGCTGGCAGTACAAATCTTTCATTTATTTCAAACGGTGTTACTCTGTAGTGGGAAAGATGGCCTTCATTTCAAGTGTAAGCATACTGATCTAAATAACTGTCTGCTGAGTGTATAGCACTGAATCTTCTAGCTGAAAAGCAAAGCAGTGGTTCATTGGAGGAAGGATGCACTCTCCCACATGTCAGGACTACTCAGTATTCCAGTAACATGACACATTGGGAACACAAAGGATGCCATGTAGGTGATGCGAGCCAAGCAGCAAGCAACGAGAAGAGGAAGGCGAAAGTGGCTGCTTTCATGTGAAATCAAAGATGAGACAGATGGAAGAGACACTTTTCCCACGGTGGTCTCAGAATGAAGTAAAGAGTGCGAAAAGGAGAGTACATAGCGAGTTTTCGAAGTGAACAATAAAAAGCATGTGCAGGGAAAGAGGAAGAAAGTGACATCCTGAAATGAAGCTTTAAAATGCAGAGAGTGGAAGGAGGCACTGGCGGGAGCATGTAAAGTGAAGAGTAAATGAAGGCATTAAATGAAAAGTACAAGCTGAGAGAGCTGAATGAAGAACCTGGCACGAGGTGAAAGTAACATTAAAAATGCAGAACATGAGATAAAGAATCGGCTTTAAAAATGCCAAGGTAGAAAGGAAGCCTGGGTGGAGAATGCAGGGGACACAAACCTGGCTGGTTTAGACTACAAGCGGCAGCACTGGCTCGTCTCCATGTGGTGGCAGTGGCTGCAGTCGCAGGCAGCGTCATGAAGAGTATTCTTCCTTAGCGTGAACTTGACATTAAAGCATGCATTTGAATTGCCGATTAAAAGATGACTGCTGCATGTAATCAAGATTGAAAAAATGTCCTCATGAAATGAAAGTTTATAACATGTCAGCTTGAAATGAACAAGCCCTGTGCAGGGGCATCCTGCTGTTCCAAGTCTTTTTTTAATTGTATTGATTTTATTGAAATCACACAACATTCCATACAAATAGATAAATTTTACAAGAATAGAATTGAAAACAAATCAATCCACACCCTTGAGAAAGAGAGCATGGGCAGCAGAATAAAACTTAAACCTAGTAAAAATAAGTAAATAGATACATTAATAAATGAATATAGATGAATGGGGAAGAAAAACAAAGAAAAAAAGGAATAGGGAGAGAATCTGCTACCTCTGTGCTTTAAAAGCTTATTCTAAAATGCTATTGATTAGATCCTGCCAGATTTTGAAAAATTTCTGCACAGATCCTCTAAGTGAGAATATGATTTTTTTCCAATTTCAAATAGTATATAACATCAGTTACCCACTGACTTAAAAGGGGAGAGTTAATATTCTTCCAATTAAGCAAGATAAGTCTATGTGCCAGTAGTGTAGTAAAGGCAATCACAGTTTGTTTGTCCTTCTCCACTTTAAGTCCATCTGTGAGTACACCAAACACAGCTGTTAATGGGTTAGGAGGGATTGTGACACCAAGGCTGTCTGAAAGGCATTTGAAAATGTTGGTCCAGATTGATGTTAATTAGGTGCAGGTCTAAAACATGTGACTCACTGAGGCTGGAACTTGATTGCAGTGCTTGCAGGTTGGATCTTGCCCTGGAAACATTTTGGACAATTTTAAGTGAGACAGATGTTGAGTTGAATAATTGTATGCTTTGCGTATATGGAGCTCGAGTGAATTCTCTGCATTGCTACTTTCAATTCCTTTTCTGAGATGTTGAGTGAGAGATTCTTTTCCCATTGTCCTCTTGGATCTTTGAAAGGGAGGGACTGTAAAAAGGTTTTATAAATTGCGAGATGCTGCCTAAGTCCTTGAAACTGATCAATATAATTTCCAGTACAGAGAGAGGTGGGAGGTGAGGAAAATTGGGCAGGTTCTGTTTAACAAAGTTTCTAATTTGAAGATAGTGAAAGAAATGTGTCGCTGGAAAGTTAAATTTAGAATGTAATTGTTCGTAGGATGCAAAGACGTTGTCTATGTACAGAACTCTAAGTGATTTAATCCCAAATGTTTTCCAGACATTAAAAACTGCATATGTTTGCGAGGGTTGAAAAAGGTGGTTCTCGTGCAGAGGTGCCACCGATAAAAGATTCTTGATCTTAAAATGCTTCCTACATTGCTTCCATATTCCGAGTGAGTGAAGCACTATTGGGTTATTAGTATATTGATGATAATTTGCATTTATTGGGGCACAAAGCAAGCAATATAAAGAGGAACTGCTGGATTTTATTTCTATTGCAGACCAAGCCTGTATATGTTCATCTATTTGTGTCAATGTCCAGGTTTTTATATGTTGTATGTTTCATGCCCAGCAGTAAAACTGAAAGTTAGGTAGAGCCATGCCACCTTCTGTCTTTGGCCTTTGTAGGGTTGCTCTTTTGATACGTGAATGTTTTAAATTCCAAATAAATGTGGTTATGGTTGAATCTAATTTCTTAAAGAACGATTTATTGATGTATATTGGAATATTTTGAAATAAAAAGAGAAGCTTAGGGAGGATATTCATCTTAACAATGTTAATAATTCCAGCTAAAGTGAGATGAAGGGTTGACCATCTATGCAAGTCTTGCTTGATTTTTTCCATACAGACAGCGAAAATTTGTTGATAAAGAGCTTTAGGTTTACTTGTGATGTTTACCCCTAGATATTTAAACTGATCTGCGATGATAAAAGAGAAGGTGTCCAATCTAATATTGCGTGTTTGAGAATTCACTGGAAAGAGCACACTTTCAGTCAAAGTAATTCTGAGACCAGAAATCTTTTGAAATTCTGTTAGTGCTGTTAGAACTGCAGGCACAGTATTTTGTGGGTCTGATATATACAGTACCGTATCATCTGCAAATAGAGAAATTTTCTGTTCAAGTCCTTCTCTGATAATCCCCTTTATCTCATAAGCATTTCGACAGTGAACTGTCAATGGCTCAATGGCGATTGCAAAGAGTAGTGCTGACACATCCTTGTCTGGTACCACATTCTAGTTTAAAGTACACTGTAAAAGATAATGTGTTAAAAGTACTTAAAAAAATAAGCCAACAAATTACAAGCAATATTTTTGAGTAGATTTAATATACTGCACTATTGAGTAAACTTAATTTATTAATTTACTCAAATTTACCTAAAATAAATGAGTTTGATTAAATATAAGTAGTGGCAAAAATGGTTTTATTTTGCTCCGATTTTCATGTGAATTACACAAAAAAATGAGTAATAATGCAACGCTGGACAGTAATGACTGTATAACAAATACTCTAAATGCTAAAATTCCATATATCTTTATTTATTTGAATATAAACAGATAGTCGCAACAATGAAGTTATATTTTCAAAGGAAAATTAAATCAAATGTCTGAGGATAATTTTTACTGAATTACTGACATTCAAATGTCAATGCAAATGTTCTTTTTTTTTTTTAAACTTACACAAAAAGTATATCTCAATCAAATAATGCCCCAGGAATGAGAGGTAAACAGGAAGGAAATGTAGAGAGTGAAAGAGTGAAATCCTGAGGCAGATGCCGCCCTTCAAAAATTTCCTGCATTTACGCCAACATATCCAGTTAAATGAATGGTCGCCTTTTCCACTACTTTTCAGTATGCGATAGCGAAAATCCTGAAAATCACAGTAAATCACAAAAGTTTGTTTTGCATCGCTAAATAAATCACAGTGTTAAAAATTAACCAGAAAATACATTACCTATGCAGAACACTAATTAAATAAGAGGTCAAATAATACTGTGACGGTTAGGCAAACATCTTTTTATATTGTTTATAGGTCGTAGTTTAGGACAAACGCCATATGGTTATGAAACCTATCTCAAAGTGTCATTTTCTTTTTCTGTGTAAAATGAAAGTTTTAAACGATAAAAGAAATATGAACATACGTAACTATCCGAGAAATGTGCTTGCTTTTTAAAGCAAACCAACAAGGGATGTTGTTAAAAAGACGCTACTTTGCTCATCAATTTCCCACATGAAGGGAAAGATTTTGTGAAAACAACAACTGCTTACGTCTGTAATTAAATGAAATACTAGGTTTTCATTACGGAATTAATATGCTTTATACTTACACATTTGTAGAAAAATAGCTCTTATTATGGATAAACATTACAGCTGAATGCGTTGTTGTAAAGACCAAGAAATCGATGTGAGAGGATGTGCAGCGTCATTACATTTCGATTTGAGAGGAAGTGCCGTGTCATTAAATTTAACTTAACTTAAATGTGTTCAATTCACAGTATGGTTTTTTTACTTAGAATAAGTTATAAAAAATGTTTACATTTACATTTATTTTTTGTTATTATTTTTCACACATGCAAGATTTATTTTTTACAGTGTAGTCAGAATTAATGTTGTTAATACAAACTGAAGCTTCTGGATTGGTATACAGTAGTTTGACCCATGCACAAATGTTCGGGCCAATCCTAAATTTCTCCAATGTACTGAAAAGGTAGTTCCATTCAATCATATCAAATGCTTTTTCTGCATCCAAGGATAATAAAATCTCTGGGATGTTTGACTTTGCGGGTGAGTATATTACATTAAACAGGCGTCGAAGATTGGACGCTAAATGTCGGCCTTTAATAAATCCAGTTTGATCTTGTGATATTACTGAAGGCAGCACTTTCTTCATCCTTCTAGCTAGGACTTTGGAGAGTATCTTAACATCATTATTCAGAAGTGAAATTGGTCTGTATGATGCACATTGTAATACGTCCTTATTTTGTTTAGGAAAGACGGTGATTAATGCTTGACGAAAAGTTTGAGGTAGAATTTTATTGTCTCTAGCTTCTCTGAATGTTGCTAATAGGAGGGGTGCTAGCTGAGTGGAGAACTTCTTATAAAATTCAGCAGGGTAGCCATCAGGGCCTGCTGCTTTCCCACTCTGAAATGACTTTATAGCATCTAATAATTCTGATGGTGCCAACAGTTTATCTAATTCCTCAGCACTAAGAGTAACTATTTGTGGTATCTCTACTGCATCCAGAAATGCATTAGATTGTGTCTTGTCTTCTTTAAACTCAGTAGAATATAAGGATTTATAGTAGTCTCTAAATATGTGCATTATATTTTTATGGTCAATGATTATGTCTCCTTTTGTGTTGGTAATTGCTGGGATTGCATTGCGAACTTCTTGCTTGTGGATATGTTGTGCTAAAAGCTTATTTGCTTTCTCTCCATGTTCATAGTAATGATGTCTTGATTTAAAAATGAGTTGTTCAGTTTTTTTAGTTGTCAAGAGGTTTAGTTCTAAATGCAGAGCCTGCCTTTTCCTATGAAGAGCCTCACTTGGACACCTGGCATGTTCTTGATCTATTCTAGTAATTTTGTTGGTTAGATTTGATACCTGCTTGTTTTCCAATTTATGTCTGTGGGAAAGGTATGCGATAATCTGTCCTCTTAAGAAGGCCTTCAGGGTGTCACACATGTGCGATTGGGAGGCAGTCAAAAAGCCCAAAGGTGAGTGAAAAATCGCTAGATGAAGGATTATCACATGGTACTTACCTGAACCTCTTCTCCCAACAGGAAAACAGAAGAAAGATAATCGCGACCATTTCCGGGTTTCAAAATGGCCTCCACAGTGTCACTTCTGGCAACTCCGTTTGGTATCACTTCCGGTTAACCCCATGGACATCATTTCCGCTTCCTCCATAATGATGCTGTTTCCTGTTCCTGATTACATCGTCATTTCCTGCCAACCAGTTCCTGTTCCCATCATCCATTTCATATATAAACGCAATTTTGCAACAACCATGTTGTCAACTGTTACTCGTTTTTCAAGTACGTTTGATCACTTTGCATCCTTCTGTCCACAGGACAATATACGGGGATGGTCCCCAAAGCTTTATTTTTGTGGAGTTTCTTTTTCTTTTTGAATTATTTCCACAAGGGTTTCCCTGAGTATTTCTGCAGAGACCTCTGAGGATATATTTGTCTCTAGAAAAAACAACTGATTTGTTTTGATATAAATTCTGTAAAGTTCTTGTCTGCTAATAAAAGTGGGCATAATGATTTTATCTCCAAGATCAGAGGGGCATGGTCGGAAATAACAATAGTGTCGTACTTGCAGGATTTATTCATAGGCAAGAAATGGTTATCTACAAAAAAATAATCAATTTTTGAGTAGCAATGATGCACTGGTGAGTAGAAGGAATATGTTCTTGAATTTGGGTTTAGAAATCTCCAGGGATCTGATAAGTTGTGGTCAGTTACAAATTGTGTAATTGTCTTTGCATTGTTAGATGTCATCACCCCTGTGACAGGAGACCTATTTAGGTCTGGATTCAAAACACAATTAAAATCCCCAGCCATTACAATTTTATGAGTGTTCACATTGGGAATGGATGCAAATACATTTTGGATGAATTCCCTATCATCCACATTGGGTGCATAAACATTTATCAAAATCACTTTACAATTAAATAAATTACCCATAACAATCATGTTTCTCCCTTCAGGATCAGATACAACATCTAATACTACAAATGAGACTTGTTCTATGTATAAGAATTCTCACACCTCTAGTTTTTTTTGTAAAGCTGGAATGGAACAGCCGGAACTGATTCTTGCTTAATAAGTGGGTTTCCTGTAAAAATACTATTTTAGCATTTAGGCTTGTTAGGTGAGAGAATACTTTCTTTCTTTTTAATTAGTGATTCAGGCCTTTAACATTCCAGCTCACAAAGTTAACTGTCTCATCATGGAGACATTGATTCTGAGTTTTTGATGCCATTTTGTAGTCTTAACCAAAAGTGAGACAGCTTTGACCTTTGTTTCCAATTTTCCCAGGGGTTATTGCCATGCAGTCTATTGTTATGTTGGTAATTCTGGTATACAGTGGTTTTGGTGCCAACAATGTCTGAACGGTTTTATATTAAGTTTATGGTGCTGATTAAGAATATCACTTTGGTTTTGTCAGATTGGCTCTAGTTTCTGAGATATTTAATAGTTTAATTAATTAAAGCAATACATTTGAAAAGCATTCAGAATTTCAAGAATATTTTTATTTTAGTTACAACTAGTAAGTAAACAGTCTAACATCATACAAAAAAGAAATTAAAAATATCTAACATTGACAGGAAAAAAGTTATGTATGATTTGATTAATTAATACAATATTAATTAGTTATTAATTGTAATTAATGTCAATGCTTCAAAAAACACTGTTTATGTGATTTCCTTTTATGTGTGTCATCAGGACAATCACGTTGGAGACTCCAACAGTAATCTGCCATCATGTGCATGCCCCATCTGCCTTGATATCTCTCCTCCATCACCTTCATATCCTGGTGGAACCTCTCGCCTTGTTCCTAGCTGAAGTCTCCAAGGTTATCTGGAAATCTGTTTAAATGGCTATGGAGATCTTTATGCTCATATTAACTCCCAAATTTCTGAAGTTAGCAAGCATATCTTGCACCAATTCTTCATAATTGTCTGTTCTGTGATTACCCAAGTAGTTCTTCACAACTCTTCTAGGCCGAAGCCTCAGTGTCATTCATGCATTTGGTAAAATTGGATCGTTCATGAGTTTACGAATCTGAGGACCATCAAAGATTCCAGCTTTTAGTTTTTCCATGCTCAGTCCAGGGAATGATCTACAAATGTATTTGAAGCAATTACCCATTTTGTCCAAAGCCCTAAAAAACTGCTTCATCAATCCTAGCTTAATATGAAGCGGTAGGAGAATGATTTTGTTCTTGTCCACCAGCGGCTTGTTGATGATATTCGCAGCGCCAATAATCATTTCTTCCCTTGTAGGCCATGACACCTTTGTCCAATGATCTTGCTTTGCCCTGCTATCCCAGAGGCACATGAAGCATGGGTATTTTGTGTATCCAGATTGCTGTCCAAGCAAGAAGTTCACCATCTTCAGATCAACACAAATCAAACACTGATGTTCATGATAACGGATTTTCTGTAATACGATTTTTACATTTTCATATTCTTCTTTAAGTTTTGTTGAGTGATCAATGGAAAGAGAAGCATAACAGTTACCATTGTGCAAGAGAACACATTTCAAGCTTCTAATGGAGCTGTCTATAAAAAGCCGCCAGTCTTCTGGTCGATTATCTGTTAGTCCCATTTGAAGTACAATTCCTGGGATATCATTGCAGTATACAAGTTTTTCCTCTTGGTTGAAATATGGGAGAAGCCTCTCTTCTCTTGTCCAATAGGCTGTAATTTTAACTTCCACCTTTATAAGATTTCGTTCATTAAGTCTGGACACTAAAGGTTCAGATGCTTGCTTGGACAGATGTAAGTCTTGAATTAGGTCATTGAGTTCTTTTTAGCTTAATGGTTGAGGCGTCGAAGAGCTTCTCTCAAATTCACTTCCACTGCTACTACCTGCCATACACTCCAATCCCTGCCTCTTTTCAGATTCTGACAGTGGCTGGTTTGGTAGTTTGGTCATTGCCATATGGAATAGGTCGTCTTGCTGATTACAAATCAGGATAATCCCACCAAGCTTTTTTGTAACGATTAAAGCCTTTAATCTTTACAACACAAAAATAACAATCGTCATGGTGGTTTTTCAGTTCTCTCCATACCATTGGCACACCAAAGTTTAAACTTTTTCTTTCACATTTTGTCCACTGTCGTAGGTGCTCCACACATGTTTTGCAAACCATATGTGGAGCCCAAGACTTATCCTGGTCTCCAAGCTGTACTCCAAAATAAGCTAGGTATACTCGATGCACAAAGTCTGTGATATTTCTTCTTTGTTTTTCAACCATGTACTCTCCACAGATGTAACAGAATACATCAGGATTGTTGATGCAGGCTCTTCTTGATGAAGTCATAATTTTTACATGTATTTATATACTTATTAAGACAGAACTTTTTGGGTATAAACCAAGACTGGGTTGGCAAACTTATACTGTAGCCGACTTTTTTCCTCTGTAAATTCAAAGTTGACTTCTGGCTTCAAAAATTCACTTTTATAGCATTGTAGGCCTGCAAATTGAAATACAAAATAATTATATGGGATATTTCATTACTGAAGACACTGTTAAAGAGTCAAAAGACAGACCAGAAGCTATTGCATTTGTTATCACACACAAGTCGCATTGAGGGAATGCATTATTTTCATGTATGTCAATTATCTCAATAACTAGAACCAATTCAGCAAAAGTAATGGGATTTTTGAATTCAGCACCCTCAAAATACCCTAAATCCATTCAAAAAACCTTGTCACCTAAAATATTTTTTTTTGTAGACCTGTGATAAGGATTAAAAGCATAGATTAGAGATAGCTTGCTCTCTTTCTCCCCCTCCCTAGTCCCCCCCCCACTTTGCCTCCCCACGTGGGGCTGAACCCCACTTGACAAAGTCCCAGTCCTCTGACATACCTAGAGACAGAGCACATCCCCCATTGAGATATCTATTGCCAATACAGTCTAAATATTATAAGCATAGCAAAAAAAAGAAAAAAGAAAAGAAAATCTTCAACATTCTTTAAATGTTAAGATAGTAAACCCAGGGAATGGTGTTAAGAAGTGGCCCTGGATAAGCATAGTAAACCCTAGTGCAATAATAACAACAACAATAAACCAAGGGTATGATGTTTAACAGTCTCTTTTAGAATAATAAAAAAATAAAAGAAAAAAAAGGGTTAGTAATTTAATTTCTTCCACCCACACAAAAAACGTATAAAACAGTAATTAAAACAAAAACAGATAGTGACCGAGAAGGGAAAAGAATGTATAATTACGGTACCAATGTCATTGCAAGCGGATCAGACAGCCGGTGATATTTTCTTTACGATGCCATGACAGGGTGCGACTCATGGTCGTATTTCAGGAAAGTGTCGGGATCAGCTTTCTTAACTCTTTATCTGCTTCCTCCCTACTGGTATATATGTAATGTTTGCATTGAATCTCCACTTTCAGTTTGGCAGGATGCAAGAGGCTGTATCTGATATCAGCATTTTGTAATCACTTTAATATTTTAGAAAGTGGCAAGCTTAGCAGCTGTTGAGGGTGAGAAATCAGGGAAAATACAAATTAGGTTATTTTCAAGTATATCTCTTGTTTCTGTCTGAGAAGTGACATTACATTTAATTTAAATTGTAACTTCTCAAAGCGCACAATAAAAGTCCTAGGTTTAGAGTTATTTGATCCCCATATGTGATAAGCTGCAGCTATCTCGGTGTCTGATTTAAAGTCCTCTCCAATTATTTTGGAGAATAGTTCAGCTACGAATTTCACTGGGTTTGGACTTTCGCGATTCTCAGATAGACCTTCAATTCTAATTCAAAGTCTTAACCAGTCTTACGCAGGGAGCTTTGGGCTACGCAAATTCCTACGCTGGTGTGTACTCAGGTAGGGTTTACGCAAAAAAACTTGCGGAATTTACGCAAAAAAGTCGGTGAGCATGTGCGATGCCGACTCTATTGGCGTTAGTGTCAGCGTTATATGAGTAAAGTGAATAGGGAATAGCTTGTCATTGCGTAGCTTGCTGCAGGTGCAGGACCGAAGTGCTGGCTTCCAATTCCAATCATTTCCTCTTTATTCCTTTATGATCTAGTATTGGTCCACTTGTAAAAAGCACAATGACACATCAGGGACCTTATTTATAAAGGGTGCATACGTAAAAAATGTTGTGTTTTGCGTTTCCATGTTCACTTCGATATGTATATAAACCCTCTCTCATCTTGGATACTCACTTTTCTTCTAGGTTTTGCAAACTGGCGGCACCCAGAGTTAAAGCAGTACTTGTGTTTCTGTGGTCAGCTTTTCTTTTTTAGATTTATATCTTTGATGCCGGTTTTATCAAATACACCAATATTAATTGCATATTGTTTACAAATTTAATGCACTTGATTGTAATCATTCTGTAACAATATAATGTTGCAAACTATTCCAACTAACATACCTGCTTTAGCATTGTTAGATGACATCACAAATGGAAGTTAGAAGAGAGCACGTATTAATAGATGATGATGTCTGGCTTCTAAGTTGATTTCAATTCCCAAGAGCTATCCTCTTGGAGATGTGTGCTGAACTGGGGCCAGCTTTACAAAGGCCAACTTTGAGGAATTGTGCTTTGCCTGCTTCTTTGGAACTGTTCACTCTTGGGTCTTTAGCCAGAGGAGCTTTCCAATGTGAATTTACTGACTGATTGGGCATTTCTCAGTCATCACTGAGTCACGCCATGCTGGCTGTATAGGATGGTATTATGCACTTGTCATCCAGATAGGTAAGATTTCCTTACACTGTGGTTGAACTCGGAAAAGCAATTCGAAGTAACATCAGATTTTCTAAATGTAATCGGAGCAGTCAACTGCACACTTGTTGCTATTCCAACAGCGCTGGATAAAGTTACCTCAGCCAGGGATGAATTACCAAAAGAATGAGCTGGCATTACATCATCTATAGCAGGAGAGCCTATAAAAATGGCAACTCTGCACTGTCACAGGTGCTTTTGCCAATTAGTGCAGCAAAAGGCAAGAGATCCTTAAAGAATAAAGAGCAGAGAATCGATTCATTGTGGTGCTTGGTGTTGATGCTACACTATAAAGACACCTTCAGAGAATAAAGTTGCTTATGTAAGTAGAAACCATTTCCACACTATTAATGTGCTGCTCTATAATGCACACAACGTGTGTTGCATTGTGCAAGCATGTAGCGTGCTTCATAATGTGGCACGCAATCTTGGCTTGCCCGTACCTAAAGAGATGCGGTGTGATAAACCTGACCCACCAAATGATCAGCCAAATCTGACAGCATTCCAACTTCATTTGAATGTAATTAGCAGAATATAAAAACGAGTAATCAGATGCAGCATTTATTTTTTAACTAATTAATTTAATTTATGGTCAATATAACATAGTAGAGCTCTTATATTCCTTAGTTCATTTGCCACATCTTGAATTGCATCCACTATTGCATTTTGCGACTCTGGAACAGCATCCTTCAGCACTTAGCCAGATGGCCTCCCAGTGGATTCCAAGGCAGAGGTGTGTGTGCAGCCAGCGCCCGAACACATGCTCACATGCTCAGCACAGCAGCATATTCACTGCCTGACCATCACACGTGGGTCAGCTTTTCTAATATTGTCTGAAACAGAATAGATGGCGGACTATGATTCGTCTTTTCACATCAGCTGTGATGTCTGACCACTTCTTTTTTATTTCAGGCACTGAGCAACTTTCTGAACTTGAACTTTTGAGTGTCTCCGCCAAGCTTTTTTTGTTTATACCACTGAGTAAGCTAACAAATAGTACGTTTTTCATTGCCTCCACTTAACATTCGATGAAATTCTTATTTTTTTCACATGCTTTTGCTATTGTCTTCTAACCAAACATTCGAAAAGGTTATATTTATATTTATTTGTATATTAAAATATGCAAAATTCTGAGAGGGGTCGGGGTGGGGTGGCAGGCATGTGCACATGTGTTACATTTCATGCTGACTGGGATTTATGGAGCGGAAGAGCATGGAAGTTGGTTTACACACAGTTTTGTACATCTGAATTTTTTTGTGCATACGCAAATTTCCAGTTTTATCCATACACTACACACAGCATTATACATGAGGCCCCAGGTGTTTTGGCCACAGCAGAGGAACAGGGGGATTAGTGATGTCATATAAGGTTTTTAATACTTTCCAACAATTTAAAGTATTTACATCAGAAGGAGTCATTTTTATCCTTCGATGATAACTTTGCCATAAGAATATGCTAGATCCGGCAACTTATCAATGTAGGTTCTCATATTAAACACACTGCAATATTTCCACATTTTAGATTTTAGTGTGAGATTAAATCTATCCAACACAGATGCCTTTAACTAATTTCAAGTGGTGAAATGTTTTATTCCATTGTTCTTTCTCCTTTTCAGTCTGGAGTTTCTTTGGAGTTCTCCCCAGGGGGGTAACTACCGTGTGTAGGGTGTGACATCACACGGGCCCCAGCATTTGGGTGGCCCCGGCGTCACATGAAAAATTAAAAAAAAGAAATCTTCAAATAAAACAATAATTAAATGCCAAGGAAAAAAAGAAGTACAAATATTACTCAAGTAACCCGGGCATTGATTTTTAACTAATTCTGCGTGCTTTAAAATAAAACATAATTGGTGTTAAACTGAATGCAGCCAGCGTGAATAGGTTTGTAATAATTCCAAATGCATCGTTATGTGGTTTTGCAATCAGTCATTTCAGTCAACAACTGCTCACGATGGTAGTGACATTTCAAAACTGAAGTGGTCAGGTAATCTATGATAGCCTGATGCAATGTGAGATTGATTTGAATTAATTACTCTTCTAGTTGAAAGTATTAAGTATAACTTTTATAACATACTTGGAACCATAGATACAAATATGCATGTAAGTTATGTTACCTGTATGGCATTCCACAAATGTATAAATACAGGTACATGAAAAGTAAGGACTGATTTATAAAAAAAACCTCAAGCATAGCCATAAAAAATAATGTTTGTTTATTTGAAATTATCCTAACTGGAGTGGCCGAAAGAAGAAGATCATATGATCCAAAAATTTCAGATTTAGGGTGGCTGTGAAAAAAGAACTCTTGGCTTAGATGAAAAATGATTTATATGTCATCAAAACCTCTAACCTCAAAATTGTAAATGACAGATGTAATCAGAAATTTAGAAGCATTAATCAGGTGTTAATGTGAAAGCAAAATCAAGTTCAATGTAATAGCAAACATGTAGTACTAGATTAGACATGAAATTTTATTCCATAGCCTCCTAAAATCTGAACTTTTTTGGATCATACGTTAGAAATGTCATTAGGTGACAGTTGGTTAATACAGATTTGATTGTTGTCTGAATTAATTCCAGACATGCAATATTTTCTGTCTTTCTCTTGCATAGCCATGCTTGAGGTATTTTTCTTTAATCACTTGTTACTGTATATATGTACACTCGGGATCAAATTAAATGATCAAAAGTTATTTTAAGTTTCCCTTCTAATTCCTGTTCTATTTTTAGCCAATGTAATATTCACAGATATTTGCAATCTACACAAAATTGTTCTTAAACAAACGGGAAATGATAGTAGGGATTGGTCTTGAAAGCCCAGTCCTGATGCGTCCATCCTTCATCATTTGCTGTGGTGAGATCGACCGCGTGGAAGCCACTTGCTGTTTTCACACATGAAAGAGATTTGCACAACAAAATAGGACTCAATACAACCAATAGGGACATTTCAAAAATTGGCTGTGCACATTACAAATAAGTCGTGTGTCAAAATTGATGCTTCTCTTAATGCACACCAGCTGCATTAACATTAAAAATCATGTGCGTAAATACCTAGAGGTAATCATTATAAGTAAACATAAAGCTCTTTATCAATAAAATTTTGCCGTCTGCATGGAAAAACTTAAACAAAACCTGCATAGATGGTCTACCCTTCATCTCACTTTAGCTGGAAGCATTATCATTGTCAACATGAAAATCCTTCCTGAGCTTCTTTTTCTATTTCAAAGCATTCCAAATTATATCAATAAATCATTTTGTAAGAAGTCTGATTCAATCATAACCTCATTTATTTGGAATTCATCCACACATCCAAAGGGCAACCCTACAAAGATCTAAGGCAGAAGGTGGCATAGCTCTACCAAACTTTCAGTTTTATTACTGGGCAACAAATATACAAGCTATAAAATTCTGGACATTGACACAAATAGATTAACATATACAGGCTTGGTCCGCAATAGAAATAAAATCTTGCAGTACTTCTTTATATTCCTTTGTACTTGGTACACCAGTAAATACAATTTATCGCCAATATACAGTACTAACAACCCAATTATGCTTCATTTCCTCAGAATATGGAACCAATGTAGGAAGTACTTCAAGACAGAGAAGCTTTTATCTGTGGCACCTCTGCATGATAGCCACCTTTTTCCACCCATTTAAACGTGTGTAGTTTTTAATTTCAGGAAAACATTCAGGATTAAATCACTTAGAGATCTATACATAGACAACGTCTTTGCATCTTATGAACAATAACTCTCCAAGTTTAACTTTTCAGCAACACATTTCTTTCCCTACCTCCAAATTAGAAACTTTGCTAAACAAAACCTGCCCAATTTTCCTCGCCTCCCACCTACTTCTATTCTGGAGAAAATATTGATCAGTCTTGAGGGCTCAGACAGCATTTCTGTAATATACGAAAACATTTTAAAATTCCTCCCTTTCAAAGATTCCAGAGTACAGTGGGTAAAGGATCTCTCACTCAATATTTCAGAAAGGGAGTTGAAGGCAGCAATGCACAGAATTCACTTGAGCTACATATGCGCAAAGCATACAATTATTCAACTTAAAATTATCTATCGAGCACGTCTGTCTCATTTAAAATTGTCTAAAATTTTTCCAGGGCAAGATCCCACCTGCGAACGTTGCAGTCAAGTTCCATCTTAATTGGGCCATATGTTTTGGGTGGGCATCAAATTAACACCATTCTGGACCAAAATCTTTAAATGCCTTTCAGACAGCCTTGGTGTCACAATCCCTCCTAACCCATTAACAGCTGTGTTTGGTGTACTTCCAAATGAGCTTAAGGTTGAGAAGGACAAATGAACTGTAATTGCCTTTACTTCACTACAGTATTGATACGCAGACATATCTTGCTCAACTGGAAGATTCCAAACCCAGCTCTTTTAAGGCAGTGGGTAACAGATGGTATATATTATTTGGAATAGTAAAAAATCAAATTCTCACTTAGAGAATGTATGTAAAACTTGTTTAAAACCTGACAGGAACTAATCAATAACATTTTAGAATAAGCATTTAAATTCAGGAAGTGGATTCTCTTCCTTTATTTATTTAAATTATTTTTATTTATTTATGCCTTTATTTATTTATTTTTCCTACTATTAAAGTTTTACTTTGTTGGCCTAGCTCCCTTTCTCATGGGTGGGGGTTGATTTGATTTGAACTTAGTTTTGTAAAATTTGACTTGCTTGTATTGAATGTTATTTTTTTTTAATAAATTCAATAAAATTTAAAAAAAGAAAAAAGCGCTCACAAAAACTGAACAACCTGCTAGTAATCTTTGCGCCAATAGGAATATGTGGATAGAGGACGATGTATGGATGGCTAGCCCACATGTGTATAAGTACCAAGACATAACTAAGGAGCTAATTCAGAGTTTGCGTTTGGGCTGTGCCAGTCTCCTAATATTTTATGGCTTTAGTGCATGAAGTATTAGTAGAGGTTTTAAAAACACTGAAGACCCAATTTAAGGGGGTGAAGGATGAAGACTCAGTGTCAGTCGTTTCAGTAAGCAGGTGACAGTGAGTATAGCATAAGAAAAAAAGAAAAAATAACAAAATAGAAACAGAAGAAATAAAAACATCTTGTCAAATGACACAAAGTAATGCAAGGTAAAAGCTCAGCAAATGACTTTGGCCGGGCTTCTTTGCCCATATGTAGAAAATGTTTGCCCACCAAACAAATTAAATAAAAATCAAATTTCACATATGTTGATAGGTTTTTAAAGAAAATGTTTTAAATATTAAATATTTAAAAAATAATAATAACTTGATGCAAATTTATTGTTTGTCGAACAGAGTGAAATGTGCCATTTTTTTACTTGAACAGCAATTCCCTGAGATTCTGGAAGACAACTTTCAGAGTGCTGGGTATAAACACTGACAAGAAACAACTTCAGATTGAGGCCTTTACTTTTGATTTCCTAGGTATACAGTGCATCCTGAAAGTATTCACAGTGCATCACTTTTTCCACATTTTGTTATGTTACAGCCTTATTCCAAAATGGATTAAATTCATTTTTTTCCTCAGAATTCTACACACAACACCCCATAATGACAACGTGAAAAAAGTTTACTTAAGGTTTTTGCAAATTTATTAAAAATAAAAAAAATGAGAAAGCACATGTACATAAGTATTCACAGCCTTTGCCATGAAGCTCAAAATTGAGCTCAGGTGCATCCTGTTTCCCCTGATCATCCTTGATGTTTCTGCAGCTTAATTGGAGTCCACCTGTGGTAAATTCAGTTGATTGGACTTGATTTGGAAAGGCACACACCTGTCTATATAAGGTCCCACAATTGACAGTTCATGTCAGAGCACAAACCAAGCATGAAGTCAAAGGAATTGTCTGTAGACCTCCGAGACAGGATTGTCTCGAGACACAAATCTGGGGAAGGTTACAGAAAAATTTCTGCTGCTTTGAAGGTCCCAATGAGCACAGTGGCCTCCATCATCCATAAGTGGAAGAAGTTCGAAACCACCAGGACTCTTCCTAGAGCTGGCCGGCCATCTAAACTGAGCGACTGGGGGAGAAGGGCCTTAGACAGGGAGGTGACCAAGAACCCGATGATCACTCTGTCAGAGCTCCAGAGGTCCTCTGTGGAGAGAGGAGAACTTTCCAGAAGGACAACCATCTTTTCAGCAATCCACCAATCAGACCTATATGGTAGAGTGGCCAGACGGAAGCCACTCCTTAGGAAAAGGCACATGGCAGCCCGCCTGGAGTTTGCCAAAAGGCACCTGAAGGACTCTCAGACCATGAGAAACAAAATTCTCTGGTCTGATGAGACAAAAATTGAACTCTTTGGTGTGTATGCCAGGCATCACGTTTGGAAGAAACCAGGCACCGCTCATCACCAGGCCAATACCATCCCTACAGTGAAGCATGGTGGTGGCAGCATCATGCTGTGGGGATGTTTTTCAGCGGCAGGAACTGGGAGACTAGTCAGGATAAAGGGAAGGATGACTGCAGCAATGTACAGAGACATCCTGGATGAAAACCTGCTCCCAAGCGCTCTTGACCTCAGACTGGGGCGACGGTTCATCTTTCAGCAGGACAACAACGATAAGCACACAGCCAATATATCAAAGGAGTGGCTTCAGGACAACTCTGTGAATGTCCTTGAGTGGCCCAGCCAGAGCCCAGACTTGAATCTGATTGAACATCTCTGGAGAGATCTTAAAATGGCTCTGCACCGACGCTTCCCATCCAACCTGATGGAGCTTGAGAGGTGCTGCAAAGAGGAATGGGCGAAACTGGTCAAGGATAGGTGTGCCAAGCTTGTGACATCATATTCAAAAAGACTTAAGGCTGTAATTGCTGCCAAAGGTGCATCGACAAAGTATTGAGCAAAGGCTGTGAATATTATTGTGTACATGTGATTTCTCAGTTTTTTTATTTTTAATAAATTTGCAAAAACCTCAAGTAAACTTTTTTCACATTGTCATTATGGGGTGTTGTGTGTAGAATTCTGAGGAAAAAAATGAATTTAATCCATTTTGGAATAAGGCTGTAACATAACAAAATGTGGAAAAAGTGGTGCGCTGTGAATACTTTCTGGATGCACTGTAATTTGAAAAAAAAGAGTCTTGATTGTTTTATGTAATTTGGCGTTCAATAAGTTTCCACATATTTTTTAATTCTATTTATTAAAATTTTCAAAAACAAATGACATCAGTTTTCTACAGAGTCACCTTCGCTTGCGATGCAGTTTTCCCAGCGTCGTATCAAACTTTTTAATACCCAATTACTACTCCTCCTGCCTTCACTGTTTCCAACGAAAATTTAAAAGAGCAGAAACTTTTTGAACATCCAGCATATTTTTAGTCGATAGTTATAAATGTTTTTAATTTGAATGTTTTCACAGCAAAATTAAATATAAAATGTAATTTTAATGATAATTTGTTTGAATTTAAATATTCTCAAATAGTCAAATCTGTTTCTAAAGCAAACTTTTTTTTTTTAGCTTTAACAGTTTTATTTATCTACATTGAGTACCACTGGTTTATGTGGAGACCTTTTTGGGTCCATGGTTAGGACGCACACAATTCCCAGGTTTTCTCAGTTGAATATCAGTATTTTATTTCAATGGTTATTTGTATGAATTTAATTTTCTCTAATAATTGTAATCTGCGTTTAATACTGAAGAGCTTTTTTAACAGCTATTAACTACATTGAGCACTGTTTATTTATATGTGGTTCCTGGAAGTTCTCTGTGTATCTTTCTGGGTCCATGGTCAGGCCATGCATAATGCCAAGCAGAGACAAGAATTGACGTATATGTTCAGAAGGAAAGGCCAGCTAGAAATAAGGTAAAGCAGTTTGTCAATGTCCTGTCAATAGATGGAGTCTGTTTAAATTATTGTGACAAAACTGTGCTGGTTAGTCTGAGGCTAAATTGAAAGGGAGCATTTTTGCTGGACCTGAGAGTAGAAAAATTGTTAATGATGAAAACGATGGTACAATGAATGATAGTGATAAATGGGGGATTGTATGTGTCCTGACTGTGGATCCAGTAAGATACACAGAACTCTCAGGTGTCCACATGTGAATCAACTATGTTCAATTATTTCTGAACAACAACACCGTGTATGCGGTCAAATGCAGTGAAGAGTGAGAAGGTCTATACATTGGCAAAATGAAACAACCACTGAACAAATTCATTGGTTTACAAAAGGAGGGCTAAATCCTCAGGTCTTCTTTCAGCATAATAAAGAGTATAATAATTAGAGTCAGAGGGCCTGTCATAACCAGAAAGATCAAGAAAGGCCATGCACCAAATCAAAATGAAAGACAAATTCAGAGTCAAAAACCAATTGCAAAGATCAGCACACAAGAGATTTCACATACACACATTTTTTTTTGTAGTACAATTGAAAAAGGGTTTTACCTGCAGCTTGGCTAGATAAGTATCACTCCAGAAGACTTTTTATGCCATCACTGCAAAATCAGTGTCCAAGACACACCCATAACAACTATGTGTGCCCTAGAGACAGGCTCCCAGAATAACAGCCAACATACTCAACCCTAATAAGAGTCAAAATGACCCCAAAATGATAAACAATTCCAAATTCTGACACAAAATATCTGAAAGATTTAGAAAAAATAAGAATACTTCTAACAACATGTACATCTTTTTTGTGTTCACAGTGTGGAGGTCATTGCAAAGTACTTTACACCATATTTTGAACAAATAAAATTAGCACACACATTAATTATAGTATATAGTGTAGCAGCACTGACAAGTTGCATCATCCAGTAATGAGTCACCCATAGCATGAACTGGCATTCCATCAGCCAACAGGAGGAGTGCCTATAAAAATGGCAAACCTGCAATATCACAAACAGAACAACATCTATGCAGCATAGGCTAGGAGTCCTTTTAAGGATAGTAAGCTACCTAAAAGAGCCATGTAAAGAGCCAAAGAATTCATGGTGACACTTTGCGTCAGCGCTACATTCATGTCAACAGCAGGACAAAAAGAAGACCTACAGTCTGATTTTAAAGGGAGACAAATATAGCACTGACTTTTGTCTTGCTGCTTTGTCCTCAAGGGTGCCTCCAACCTATCAACATAATAGAGACTAGCAGCAATTGCCTTCTAGGGCTCCTGCACACCTGTCCAGTCTTGGGTATGACTGTCTTCTGGGGCTTCCATTCTCCCATCTTATCTTGAGTACTGATCATTGCATCCCCCAACCAACCAACCTTTTGATGCTGAGTAGAAAGGCTGAATCCTCGAATCACCATTGTTGTCTGGAATGCTGGGGCCATTAAGCGCCCCACAGTGCAAGTTCACCACTTGTTCCCTGGATCTTAGGATCATGGTTAGACTACTTCTTGAAAAATGGAAGAAGAGGTGCAGAAAGCTTTAAGTTGATGTTACATTATACAAGTTTTTTGTTGTGGGGTATGTCAGACTTGCCAATTGCAGTCACTGAACTCATTGCTGCATCATGTTTAATTACATTACTGAAAATCACAGTACTTGTCACTTTTACCAACTGAGCGCCAATCTTCCAGTGCTGTTGTACTTGCCTCTTTTTCTGCATTATCTGACAGAACCTGTGCTGTACAAAGAGTTATCAATTGCAGTGAGTTCAGCAGCAATCTCATATTTTTATTTCTTTTTTCCTTTCTGTTAAGGTATGTAAAATACAAGACATCAGACAGATGAGCTTCTCTTTTGTTTGTGAGGTTCACAGCTGCCATACTGCCTTATGGAGTCAGCGCTGTGCGAATAGCTGTGGTGTGCTCAGGCCACAGTCTCTGCTCTTTTTTTCTGTTTATCATTGTGTTTTAGTACATAAAACACAAGACATCAGATTGACGGACTCCTCATCTATATGGGAGGTTCAAAGCATGCATGTTTCTTGTTACTCATTGCTACATGCTATGCATTGTACTTCCAGATGAGCATTCATTGGATGGCAGTTCTCCTGAGCCCCACCCCTCCAACTAATGAGAAAATCAAACCAGTTGGATCTTATTGTAACCAGTTGCAGACTAGTTGGTCTCAGTCATTAGGTATGACACACTAGGCAATAATCTTCACAGGAGTGCACCACAGACTGCTTTTGACAGGCAGATATTATGTAAGTGAAGGCTACAACTGAAAATTGCTGGAAAAGTCATCTAATGTGGCATGAGCTTTATTGCGACAAATGGGAGAAACTGCAAATAGTTTATTGTTTGGTGTTGAGGAGTGGAGAAGACAAGGAAGAAGAGATGATTTTGGGTCAAAAGTACCAATAGAAATTGAGTTGGTAGAAGAAAAGATGAAAAGAAAATGTAATGCAAGTGAATCAAAAATGGAATTGAACAAAAAGGAAGAAACTTTGGTAAGATTTCAGTTAATAGGTGATTTGAGGCTGAGTCATATTACCTTCAGTAGACAGAAATTGCAGACCATGCATGAATCTGCACCAAGGCAAATTGACTTTATTTTTTAATGAATGAATGAATGGCAAGGGGTATGAGAAGATTTTTTTTATATCTTTCCACTTTTTCTAAAATGTGTGCAAATGTATGAAGGAAACAAGTTAATGTATACAGAATATCTGAATCTTATGACACTGGTAAGTGCAAGGAATGTGAAAGTTATTTGTAAATAAGAATGCATTCTGATCATGTAATAAAACAGGACATTGTGACAAGGGTATGTACAAAATTAAAGTAACATGAAGGCTATAAAATGGTAAATATGTGCACACTACACCAGTAATACAGATAGGGGAATGAAGAGTAGTAGTGTTATACAAAGACCATCCTAGAATGTGTCAAAGATGTGGAGCAGAAAAATATTGTTGGTAATATACAGTATATGCAGCTCAAAGGTGTGTATGAGATGTGTTGAATTGTGGCACAAGGCGAGAAATTGCTCTGAATAAATAATTAATGTCTTCACAAGAAATAATTTAAATCCTATGCAAATAAAGCCAAACCAGTGTTGATTAATGTGGAGGAGGATGAGGATGAGGAAACAGACAATGAATGTTTGTATGAGTACCATGCTGGAATAAGAGATGAATTAAAACAAATTAAATCAGAAATAACTGGGGACACAGTGAAAGAAGAAGATGTAGAAGCAGACAAAGATGGTATTTATAAAGAACAGAAAAGCTGAAGATACATTGAAGGATCTACATGAGTGGGGGGAGAGCAAATGGTAAAAGGAAGGAAAGGGAGTAGAGATGAGGAAAAGCAAATAAGAAATTAGGAGACAAAATTGGAAGGAACAGCAGAAGAGGATCTGGGATTGGGAAGCACATGTTTTTAGAAAACAACACATGGAAACAGGGAGAGTTGAAAAGTTAATAGAGAAAAATCAACTATAGATAAAGAAAAGATAAATGAGGGACTAATTAAAGGAATCAAAATTGGACAGAGATGGGGCTGGAGAAAAGGAGGACCAAATAGGAAGGAAGCAGAAAGAGTTTGTTAGAAAACCTTGTTGGTGCACTAACAAGCTTATTGTTAGGGGGAGTCAAAGAGATATCTGGATTGGGGAGATGAAAGAGAGGAGAGTATAGAAATGTAGGGATTCAAATAAACAGGTCATGGGAAGCTAAAAAATCGAAGGATATTCTTTTCCCATCACCAGAGAATAAAGGGAAAAATGCCGAAAGTGAGTACAAGTGAATTGAAATGGGGCAAATCTAATGGCTTACTGCTTGGAAAGGTAAAAGAAACAAAGAAAGCAGAAGATCCCTGCAGTTTAGGTTATAACACCAAAAGAAAAAAGGGATAAAAGGGTAAAGAAGAAATAAAATACCCTCACCAAGTAGCAGATACAATGAAACAGAGCAGAGGAAAGCAGGTGATAAGAACTTCAAACAGAAAATTGTTAAACAACAGTAAAGAAGACAGGGGTGGGAAAACAAATTCTGAAGGAGAAATGTTACAAATCACCACAATAGATTTGTGAAGCATTGAATTTCAGACAAGACTAAAAGAAATATTCACCTTTTTAGAACTACTGTATGCAGATGCCAATGTGGGAGAAACCCCATCTCAGACATTGGGTGAGAAGGATAAGAGGAAAGGGATAGATAGATAGATAGATAGATAGATAGATAGATAGATAGATAGAT
>JANRMT010062849.1:20557335-20580329 GCA_026402145.1 Polypterus bichir lapradei
TCTATCTATCTATCTATCTATCTATCTATCTATCTATCTATCTATCTCACATTTTCTATTTTTATATCTAACATTTTCAATTGAAAAATCTATATTTGTAATCTTTCCTCTTCATTATGTTATATCATTCGATATAATATTCCATGGAAGTTTCTAATTAAGCAATTTGTTTGCCTTTATTTTGGTTATGTAAGTGTAAAAATACTTTTTTTTCAGCTAACAACATTTTTAAATACATGTGCAACTTTATTAGGTACACCTGTTCAACTGCTTGTTAACACAAATATCTAATCAGCCAATCACATGGCAGATACCCAATGCATTTAGGCCTATAGACATTGTCAAGACAACCTGCTGAAGTTGAAACTGAGCATCAGAATAGGGAAGAAAGGTGATTTAAGTGACTTTGACCATGGCATTGCTGTTGGTGCCAGACGCACAGAAAGAAAAGGAGTCATTAAAAATCTGAATTTGTAGGGAAAACGTGTTTTAAGACATTTAGAATGAATAAGCAACATGTTGGGTATCCTAAAATTGTAATGTAAAGTAGAATGCACTTGTTTAAAAATACCTTTATTTAATATGTTTAATTATAATTAATAGATTATCAAAACATGGTAAGCTAGGTTGCTGGCACATGATTTACCGCTGCTGACTCATGGTTTAGACACACAGGACTTAAATAGCGTCCCCTTCAGTGTAACAACAACAAAAACAACAACATTTATTTATATAGCACATATTCATACAAACAGTAGCTCAAAGTGCTTTACATAATAAAGAATAGAAAAATAAAAAACACAATATGAAAACAAAATAAATCAGCATTAATTAACATCGAATAAGAGTAAGGTCCAATGGCCAGGGGGGACAGAAAAAACAAAATAAAAACTCCAGACGGCTGGAGAAAAAAAAATAAAATCTGTAGGGATTCCAGACCATGAGACCGCCCAATCCCCTCTACACTTTGAATATTGCACTTTTTGATCATTTCCAATTTTTTTGGCACGTCTAACACAGTGTAATATCTTGGTAGGTGTGTACGCTTGTCTGACAGCTTTCTATGATCGTTTGGGTTCCTACTGAAATCTGATTCCTGTCCTTCTGGGATAGGCGCACACAATTCAGCCCTGAATGGGAGCAGTGCATTAAAAATTGGATAGTTACTTTAATTCCTTTCTTTTAAGTATTATGTCTCTGCTGTTTCACTGTTGTTATGTATTTTCTCTTTTATTCAAATAAATATTTTTTTGAGATTGAAATTTTTGATAATGTTGTTTAAGCTACCATAAACTAAAAATCCATATTACTCATTTACTTGAAAAGCGCTGCGATGTTTTAGCTGATAGTGTGTGTATGAATTTCTGACTTCTGTGTATTAGATTAAAGGGCAACTTGCCTAAGTTGAAACGCTATAAATAAATAATAAATAAAATAAATAATAAATAAATAAATCAAAAAATAAAATAAGTGAAACGCTTTTTTCAATTTTATTTTACTGCAACAACCCTTTATTTTAGAAAGTCCAAAAAACATTATCTACTCAAATAAACAAACATGTATTCTTATTTTACAAAATAATACAAGTACTCGTTTTAAAATCCCAAGCAGAAGTATATAACCCCAAAAAACTCAATTTCCCAGACACCACAGCGCGTCATCCCGTCAACCATCCTGCGCGAGTAAAGCCAACTTGGTATTCTCTTCTGCGTCCCGCCCCATCACAGTTAGTCGATTGGCAGCTTCTGTTGCCAGTGAAAGTGGCCATTGGGTACTTTCCGTCGCTTTTTGCTTTGCGACAGCAAGTCGACCTGCGTCCTAAATTCGGCGAAATCTATACGCTCGGATCGTTACGTGAGAGTAGCGGCCGACTGTCAGGGTTACGGTTAAAACGATGTGTGAGAGTTGGACAGGGTGTCGCAAGTGGCTGGCGAACAGTTGAAGAGGAACGTCAAGAATGTGCAAGACGCCCCGAATCTGACAGGTTTTCTCTGCACGTTTAAATTGCTCTCGTTGTTGGCTTACCGAAAGTCGCCGGTCTGTTTTTAATTGGTGCGGACAAGTCAAGTTATTCCTTTATTTACTGTCCAAATTACAGGCCAGTCAGGTAGGTGCGATCCGTGTTTCTTATGTTAATATACATGCATATTAAAGCAGTATAACCTTTCCGAGATGTTTGTGTCTACTGGTAAAAGTGTCTTTCGCTGTTGTCGCTTATGTTTTTTCCCTTTTCGAAAAGTTTTGTATTGTACGTCTCAGTTGTGAACCGAGTTTGTGTATATAAAGATGTTCAGTTGGGAAGTGAAAAAAAAACTACATGACGAAGTTGTGACTGCAAATAAGGTTACGCTTACAAATGTAATCGGGTTTGTACTGTACGAGAAACTGGAACGTCCTGCGCTCATTAAACACAGTCAATTCTTATTTACACGTTTAACTGCTAAACTGCGTGCATACATTGATCAGTCCAGATTCGTTAATATTACGATTAAATTATACTAAATATTGTCATTTACAAAATTGTCATTTGCAACTTCCAAATTTGAATTTTGTGCTTTTGATTACGTTATTACTTCCCCCAGCATCTATGATGCAGCATACTCTTTGATGCTTCAAATTTATTGTAGCCGTGAGCTTCTGATTGTCCAGATCTGGTATATTTAAAGAAAACTTGAAAAACATTTGCAGAAAGATGACGTGCTTTCAGTAATTCTGGAACAGGATATTGGATACAGCCAGGCCATAAAATATTTTGATAAACTGTATAATATGCTGCTTTTTTGTACACAATGAAGTTGCATACAAAATTATATTATTGTAGACTATGCGTTACTGTTCAAATGCATTTAGTAAATTAGTGATCGCTGTTTTTTCATAGTAGCTATAGTATGTGGATTTGGAATCAAAATAAGGGATACAATTCATAGACTTTTAAGTCTAGATGTCAAATGTGCTCATTGTTGTTTTATTTTTTTTTTTCGCAGTCCTTGTGAGAAACTTGGGGCTTTTTATAAAGATTTGCGAATAACAATCAGAGTGGCTGTATGCAATGGAGGCTTTCATATTGACATCAATCATATCTCATTCATACCTGTTTAACAAGGAGACTTTGAGAGGCAGAATGCAATTATACAAGAAAGATTCTGAAAAGAAATTCAAGTTTGCTATACTTAGGGCGAAAAAAAGCACTTTAAAGTCACCAATGAGAGGAGAAGATGCATGCAGGAGAATATATATATATATATATATATATATATATATATATATATATATATATATATATATATATATATAGTGTGTGTATATATGTGTATGTATATGTAATTTGTATATTTTAACATCACTATTACTAATGCAATTTAATTGCGCCTTTAGTGACCTCTTATAACAGAAAAAAAAGAATGTAAGTACCAGTTAATTAAGAGGTAATCTTTAAGATGGACAAATTCTTTAATGTTATAACCAAGAAAACACATTGCAGTATTGTATTTGCTATTAGTGATAAATATTCCTGCCAAGAGAAGATGACTCACCTCAAGCATGCAGAAAAACAAATACATTTATTTAAAAATAACTGTTCTCTTTATTTTCTCTAATTTTCCAGTTTAATGGGAAAGATGTGGAGTTATATTAATACTGTTTTTTCTAAACAAATTGGTAGACATCATGTAAAATATTTGGAAAATGCATCAGTATTCTAGTAATATGTTCATAAAACTAATGTACTTAGCATTAATATAAAACACTAGCCATGTGCGCCCAACTACGTTGCGCATGTTAAAGTTGTCTGTGAAGGGCTCCCTGTTTAAACGCGGCTGCCAGTCGTGAATTGGGCCCTTCGTCGCACAGCATTATGATTTTTTATAAGGGAAACAAAATTACAAAAGAAAACCCTTGGACATTGATTCGATAGGAACGGCCTACTCAGAATCACTGTCTGAATCGTAATTATGTGGTGGTGTAGGAGCATTTCTGCTTCTGTCCGTTCACAGTCCGTCTTGTTTTCATGACGCTGTTGTTTCCTCTCACGATGTCTTCTCAACTTTTCTGCAATCTCGCATGTTGCTTTGTGGCAATCCAAAGAGTAAGGCAATATACACGGAGCAATGGTTATAAAAGGGGGACACATAGGTATCCAGGCTCTTTAAAGCATAAATAGGGATCACTTCACTGACATGTGAGCAAGGCACAGTACAACTGTGAGACGCGCAGCACTCGCCGGCTACAACGTAACAATAATAATTTCCGGAACGTGCTGTTACTTTGTCATTCATTTTACCCACTGTCTTTCTTTCATTCGTATGTTACGTAGGCATGTACCTTTTATCTTCGGCAATCTCACTCTCTAACCAGGCCTCAGGAGCTAACCAGCGTAACACTGTCCACCACCCCTTTCGTTATTCCGGCACATTGTTGACATCCGTGAGTAACAACAACGTATTAAACTGGAAGGTGGTCTACGCATGCGTGGAATTCGCGGACAAACAAAGATCAAGATCTAAATGAAAATCTCTTTAGTTAATTTAAAGCACAACAATTTGTTTAGTTTGAATGTCTGTGTTTTGAGGTGTGACTGGAGTACTACAGTCTTCAGTAGTATAAGCCTGGAGGAGATTCTTAATGCAATGGCTATGTTTTTGCTGTCTCTCTACTGCCATCTAGTGCTTCTTCTTCTAATTCATTCGCGGACAAACAAAGATCAAGATCCAAATGAAGATTATTATATATAGAGATTAAAAAAGCTGATTACTAAAGAGCTTTCTTTACATGGAAAGCATGGTCCCATTACAGGACAACTGAAAGAAAATAACTTGGGTGCTTAATTTATTATGCCATTTTTGTTAGCATAGGTAAGATTTTGGGACACTCTCATGGTGTAATGTTTAATTTTGATGTCTCTCAGCTCCAGTGTATTGTTTCTGAATCCCAGCAACTCTCCGTATGAAGTCTGCCCTCTCTCCCATGTCTTTTGGGTTTTTGTTTTCACATATTTAAGATGTGTAATGTTTGTTAGTTTAACTGATTACTCTTAACTGACTTTGCATGATTTAGTATGAGTGTGACCTGTGATAAGCTAGTGCCCAAAGCAGGGCTTTATTCTGTTTTATACTCAATACTGCACTAGGCCATCTCCACTCTGAACTGAATTAAATGGTTTAGGTAATGGCTGGGTGGTTGGTTAAGAGATTCAAACCAGCATGACAATCTTTGAGTGCATATTTATTTTAAATTGAGTAACTAGCTTAGTGTTGGGTCCTGATGTGTATCTATTACTATTAACAAAGTAATTTCTTCTCTTTTTAACAGTTTATTAAATGTATGTCCCAGTGGAAAACCTTCAGCTATGTAGATGTGGTTGGCTTCAATGCAAGGTGACTGCTAATTCTTTATTCACCTTTTGATTTGCTTTGAGGCCATGAAGGCAGCTAACATCACCAGTGAGATACTACACCGGCAGATAAAGGTACACATCTTTTGTTTTTTTTTCCTTTCCATTAACCATCATATATAATTTCAGTAGCAGGTTGGTTAACTGTATATGCCTTTTTGTCTTGATGTACTGTTGTTAACTAGGTAACAACTTTGTTTTTGTTGTCAGATTTTTTTTATTGATGATGTTATGTTGGTTTATCCTTAAAAAGATCCAGTTAGTATGAGTGTTGAATTTATGGACGAGAAAACATTCCAAAAATACATATTTCTCCATTACAAATCATCACTAATATTAAGGTAATGTTTCTAAGTCTACTTTGAGTTAGAATGAAAAGTTTACTAGTGTTAACAGTTTGTGCTAAAAGCGGACATGTTAAAGTCTGATTTTTAAGAGTTTTATATAGCACAGATTTATGCAGTCGGGCATTCTTGATATTATTTATTTTTGTGAGACTCCATTTCTAAAGGAGCCAAGCTTTCCTTTATTTCCTCTCTCAATATTTGAGTACCTTGCATCCACTGAGGGTTTTTTCGTGTAGCCCATTTTGTGAATGGTACAGACCATCAAACAAACTTCCTGTCCTCAGGCTATACATTTATCTGGTGATTTTTTTTTTCTTTCATTATTTTGAAAAAAATAAGCCTTCCATATATGCAATTAATATGTCTGACTACAAAGATGAAATAACTTTTAGACTTTTTGGTGAAGTTGAATTGTATGAGCAAAAATATACTGATAAGGGACTGCAAAGGTTTGAAGATAAGATGAAAAGAAAAAGGCTGAATTTGAGAGACAGGGAGATTAATTTATAGCCTGAAGCTAAAGTGAGGCCCAGTTCAACTGGTGATTGGTAGTGCACACAAATGTACAACAATGTGTTACGAGAATGAATACCTTTGCTGGAGAAACTGGGGCTTACTCCTACCTGAGCTTCAAAGCTTAACTTTAGGTGAGCCTAGTTTGTCCAATGAGCCTGCTGTTATTTGTCTTGCTAACAAGGATGATTTTTCCAGTCATCAAGCATGAAATTCCTAATTTGTCTGAAATTAATATGAATGCAGCTATTTAAATTAAAGAATCAAAACATGTCTTGTTACAGTAACCATGTTTATTGATCTTGTTAGCTGCAGCAACATATTTTTTAGCACTAAAGCCTGGATTCTCCAAGTGACTTTATGGAATATACATATTCTCCAGTTTTTGTATGGCATTTCAGAAGTTTGTGAGATTTCTTTCACAAACACCAAAGATGTGTACATTACAATGTGGACCAACACATTTCAAAGGAATTTTCGCATCCTTTACTGCTTATTAATTCAAACATAGACCGCATTTTTTAAATTTTATTTTCACATCATGCTTAGGTATTTTAAGACATGTTAGTTGAAAGGCAATAAATGTCAATTTAAACATCTCCAAACACATGCATTACTTTGTGATATCCTTCTCCATTGTTTCTTATTACACCATAGCGGCTGCTGTTTGATAGAGAATTCCACCCACAGCAATCTCCGAATAGAGAAGCAGACACATATGTATCCTATAGTCAGGATATATGGTGCCAAGAATTGATAAAAATTAATTCATTCCAACTTCCTTTTGTTGTCATAAACATTCCTCTGAACCACAGAAGACATGATGGATGTAACTGGGACCTTTGCTGCTTTGAAGTGGACATATTCAGGAAGGTTTAAGGTTTTTGTTTTGTATTTGCTTTTGTTTCATATGGACAATCCGTGTAAGTCACTATGGAAGACTTTTGTTTTTCATTTTTTAATTAATCCTTCACTAAAGAAAGCCCCTTTCTGGAACAAATGATGTCATATTCGTGAAAAAGACTTAAAGACTTAAGCTTTATAATAGGTTTGTTATAGGTTGTATACAAAAATGGTTAATTTTGTATTTGCAAAAAAACATTTATGGGGAGCATACAATTTTTAGCAGCTCAGTGTAGGAAGCATTGCTGTTTGCTTTGGGTCTATTTATCAATAAATGTTTGTCAGCAATTGTAATAACGTATATTATTACAATTATGTAATTTATTCATTTTCATTTAACATTAGTATAGTAGAATTTATGTTAAAATATCAATTTTTGTACCTTCTTCTGTGAGTCCTGACAATAAGATCACATATGTAAACAAACAGACATGCTCAAATCACCTTAACCCAATTCAGAGTTGCAGGGAGTAAGAAAACAACAATTCTAAATTTCTTACACAAGTTATTCACACAAGTTATTTAGGCTAAGTCACAAACAAAGGCAGAGACTTGCCTAATGCTGAAAAGTGTCTTTTGCTGCATTCTCCGGACCTCCCACCAACCTCATGACTAGAGGCTGCATTTTCTTTGTCTTTTGTATAAAATCCCAAATTCATATTTTTTGCAGCAGTGTCTGAATGTTGTTAGTTATTCATGTTTTAGGCAATAACTATTATGTAAAATCATTATCATATGATTATAGAATTGCTTGATAATATTTGTAAAATGCTTTCTTGGAGCTGTCCCTTTTCTGAATTTGGCTGAAGTTTTAATTTTGTGTGTTGCATTAGAATTAGACTTTTTTAAGTAGGTTAAAATACAGTTACATACAATTATTTAAGTAGATAGAGTGTTAGTATCATTGTGGTACTAATATTAAACGGATTAAACAGAGTAAATGGTAACTGCTGAAGATCTCTTTTAAACTGTTGAAAAATGTAATTTAAAAATTCAGCTAATTCAATTTGTGATGTACTTAGCATTAATAGAAGAAATCATATTTGTGATTTTACAAATACACCTTGGGGAAAAAAATGTTTGGTAGAAAGAGAAACTTAAGTTAAATCTGTAAATTACTTTGGGAATTGGTATTAGTGTAAGTGATACTTCATACACGGCCTGCCTTTTAAAAATGCTGTCATATTTTGAAGCATTGCAAGGAACATTTCTCTGATTTGTGAAAATCTGCTATTTTAATTTCCTCCACCAGAGGTACTGCTTCGTTAACTGTCAATGTCTTAATAAAGGTATTAGGAAACTGAGCATTGTTTATTGATCCCTCCATGACCTTTTTGCTTGCCTATTTCACTCTGTGTATTACTTAAGACAAGTGGAAACATGCTAAATAAGTGAGTAAATATTGAAGCTTATTACATGTGTGACAAGTTGATTAGGAAGATGTGGATCCTTCTTTAGTTAGTACAGTAAGTCTAAATCAGGGGTGCCCAGCTTTATTCTTGGAAGGCCGTAGTAGCTACAGGTTTTCATTCTAACCATTTTCTTAATTAGTGACCAGTTTGTGCTGCTAATTAACTTCATTTAATTGGCTTGTTACTCAAGACTGAGACCTTGTAAATCAGGAATGAACAATGTTGCTTTATAGATGTTATTTATTGCTGATAAAGCACTTATTGCTCAAGTGATATTTTTCTGCTTCATTTTAGTTGTCGTACTTGTTAAGATTTGCAATCCTTAATTATTTATTTTATTTTTATCTTACTCAGCTGCATTAACTGATTTTAATTGCTCCTTATTAGTAGAAAGATGCAGCTGACAAAGGAACCTGCAGCAGTCTGTCTAACTTGTCTCCATTTACACCTGTGTCTATTCATTGTGCACTGTTTGGTTTAATAAAGTACTCGGAAGGGAAAGTGAAAATGACTCCTTCATTTTAGGCTTCAGATGATTTGGATGATCTCCTTAGAGTGGGGAAAAAATATAAGAATTGCCTGATATTGCAGAGGTAATACAGAGTTAAACAAAGGACTGTTTTCTAATTAATCAAATGGGTTGAAACATAAACCTATAGTGTGGCCCTCTAGGACCAATGTTGAGTATCCTTAGTTTAATGTGTGGAAATTGTATTAAAACATTTGACAACATGGCTAATAAATACTTTTGCCTTCAGTGAACATCCAGTCTGGAGTTTTCCTGTTCAAGGGGTACATTTGGTTATAGAAATGTACATGAACTGCTACAAAGCAGTAATTTCATGTTGTTCAGACTGATTCAGCACACAACACTTGAGGTCAATACAGTTGTCTCATTCACTTCACTAACCATCTCTTATATATATATTTCTCTTCTGGTTCATCCTGCTTCCTCTTCAAACCCGGTCACGTCACGGCCCTATATCTAGCCTGACCATGTGACCTTTCACTTTGACGGTGACGTGACACCAATGGGGTCATGAGAGAGGAGCGGGGAACGCGGTGGTCTGAAGGAGGAATAGGAATCGAGAAAAGCGGCGTGTGGGTGTATGGGAGGCCGCAGCCAGCGTGGGGAAGGGTTTGGAAGAGAAGGAATAGGAATTGAGAAATGCCGTGTGGGCTGTGTGCGGGGGGGACCGGGTTTGAAGAGGAAGCAGGACGAACCAGAAGAGAAATTTATATAAGAGATTATATATATATAAAATAGAGAGAGTTGTTATATAGATAGATATAGATATATATAGATATATCTTCATTCCCAGAATCTCTCACCTTTCTTCCGACACCAATCTCCCTTTTAAATTTAAACACACACAATTCCCACTCAGACTTGCCTTCTCCACGACTATCAACAGGTCCCAAGGAAAAACGTGTACAAAGATTTGCGTTAATCTACAACAACCAGTCTTCAGCCACGGTCAGTTGTACGTGGCTTTTTCTAGGGTTAGATCTTTCGAGTCATTATCTGTTGTCTCCAGCAAAACACCTATTCACAACAGCATCTTTCAACAAGTATTTCTTTGTTCTTGATTTCTGAATTCCTTTCTCACCATTTTCCATTCCTATTCTTACACCGCCGTATACTACGGCGGGCGTCGGCTACTTAACTGCATAATATACTTTTTTTTTTTTTTTTTTTTTTTGCTTCTACTCCCTTTACAAAATGAAAAAAATACTATACTAACCCTCAATGAAAATCTCCATACTGTCACTGAAATTTTTGCTGTCACCTGAACTGATCTTTTTCTTGGGAAAAGTCTGGAAAAGAAAGCAGTACTCGTGTGTTATAACCCCTCCATTCAACCTAGATAGCGCTTATGGAGAGCTAAGCTCAACAGCGATGACCCTTTTGATGTTATACTTCACGACATTAGAAACAGAAGTAAATGTTTCAAAAGTAATTAAAAAATCAAATTTTGCATATTCTTGTTTTTGTTTTGTAAATAAATGAATGTAAATAACAATATAGTTTTTCTCTTCCCTGTGCTTGTGGTGGGGTTATAACACACAAGTACAAGAAATTATTTCCTATGGTTAAATTCAGCAAAGGGTTTTAGATTATTGTTTTTCATAAATGTTTTCTTTACTATATACTGGTGGAAGGATGTAAAATGGCAATATTTTATAAAACTAGGGGGCTCTGCCCCCTGCTTGCTTTGCTCGCCCACCTCCAGGTTTGGTTTACCGGATAAACAATTTAAAGAGATTGTTATTTTCCTGGGAATTGTTGCATCTGCATTATTTTCACTTTTACTTTAGAACTTTTGTAAAAACAATATTTGTCCTTTATTTCCGACCCCAGGCGTTGTTAAATCTCTTTCTCACAGGACGTATAATGCTCCTCGTATTGTGAAGGTGGGGGGCTGAATGCACGCTAAAGAGATGCAGTTGGTTCAGCTGCTGGCAAGCTGCATGTTCTGCTTGTCGTGCTTTGTGTCGATCATTTAAAAGCCTGTACAGCAGCTGTCCTTCTGTCTCACTGCCTTGTCTCGCGTGACGTTAACGTGTCTCTCGTGGGACGTTAAATTGCCTTCCGAGAAGATCATGTCTCCCTGGTTTTTTTTTTTTTTTTTTTTTTTTTTTTTTTTTTTTTTACAATAGAGAGAAATGCTTCATTTATTAGCTTTTTGTGGGCTTGGCATCCATAATTTGGTTCATAAATTAACATTCAGGTTCCCTGTGAAATTCACTCAAAAGACATTGGCATTATCAATGACAACATGTATATTATTTGTGACATATCCATTAAATTGTTTGCTAAGGAATTCTAAGTACTTGTATATGTACCATCATCTTAAGGTCCATGCCTTTGCGTGTATAATAACATTACAGGGAAGTGATTCAGGCTCTTTGTGTGCTCTGTAGCAACTACATTATGCCAGAAAGTCTTGATAATTTGCCAGTTGAACATCCAGTTGATGTTTAAATTTGGTATTCTTGCAGCTAGATGGTCATTTTGAAAAGTTGTTATATATGCTGGCTGTATGGATGTGATATTGAGACTTTGCTTGTCCAAGTGGCTGCAGCATAGCTCTTCCGCATATTGAGGGCAATTGCTGCTTCATTGAAGAGCTTGTTAATTGTGTGTCTTTCTGTCATAGCACCTTTGTCAAAGCATTTCCACCATCTACAGTGTTGTAACATATTCCATGGAATTTGAGGTAACATCTCAGCTTGTTACCACAGTGGTAGTTTAGCTGCCTCACAGTAAGGAGACCAGGATTCATGTCCCAAGTCCTCCCTGAGTGGAATTTGCATGTTCTCCCTATGTCTGTGTGGATTTCCTCTGGGTGCTTAGTTCAACCCACAGCCCCCACCCCCCAAAGTCCATAGATATGCAGGTTAAGTGGATTGCCGGTGCTAAATTGGCCCTAATGTGTGTGCGTGAGAGAGAGAGAGTGTGCTCTCTTTCAATGGGCTGTTGCCCTGTCCAGGGGATTGCTCTTGCCTTGTGCCCTGCTCAGAATTCGAAGATATGGTGTCTTGAGCAACTGGCAGATGACTCACAGAGGTATTATACAGTGCGCCCATTACCACATTTGCTTTTGGCTGTTTACCCCTTTTGTCTGGACCTACACTGGTGCCTGGTTAAGCAGCCTTCTGTGCTATGAACAGACATAAGTCATGTTGAGCGATAAGTCTGTCTTTTCTATTGTGTCTGATGAAGACTAGATTTACACATTGGGTTGGTGTAGAAATCTGAGTGATATTATTGAAAGCTACAGTGTCAAAACAGCAGGTGTAAAGTATGAGTTCTCATCATCTTTGACAGCTGATTTCAGTCTGGTGCATGCTAGGTGTAGTTTGGCAGTCCTAAGAGGAGAGCCATTTCTCAACGTCATATTTCATGCTGATTGCATCATTGCTTCTAATGCATGTATTTTGTTCTGATAGGAACAGGTTATGCAAATGTTGTAGGTATAGGCATAAATTAATGTATACTCCAAATCCTTAATTGAAAAAATATATTTAATTTTTAAATAGTTAACTGTCTAACATAAAGGGGACAGGAGTTTCAAGGTAAAGTAGATCTATTCATTAATTATAATGCCTGAGAGTGATGAAGTGCTGCATGTTGATCAGCACATGCCAGTAAGAATTTCAGTAAACTCTGCACACTTGGCAATAATGATCCATTAAAACTATAACACTTTTTCAGGAGTGCCAGGCAGAAGGGAGAAAATCATAAGTGCTGAAATGAATTAACTCATGTATTTTAGCAAAAGATGTCAACATTTTCAGAAAGACAGTCAGTAAACATCATAGCCATTTCTCTTTTGTCTCCAAAATAAATCCAAATTTAAATGAACAGGGCTGTGCTTGGCTAAAAAATCCCTTGCTCTCTTATAATTAGATGTTTTCTTGATTACATATTTTACCATTAGCATTAAGTTTATCAATCATTTAAAACTACTCGCTTTATAATGTAAGAGACATTTTGCACAGTAGTATCTCTAACCTTTGAGCAACCCAAACAGGTTCAATTACTGTTGCAGGAAGAATCTGAGAATGATTTGATGCTAATTTTGCTAATCAGCTATTGTATTCACAAGTGCCACATACATTTATGACTTCCCTCTATTCCAAGCTTGTTTCCCTCATTTCATATCTCTGTGCCGCATGTACTTTAATTAAACCTAATTTAATTGTTTGACTAGTAATTTTGGTAGTATAACAACCTACTGTTTAGTTTTTTTACTGTAACAGACGTTTGCAAAGGCTCTATAAAAATCAAAATTTTCTTTATCTATGGTCAATTGTATAGGTGGCACAATAGAAGTCATTGGAGACAAAACTCACAGCACAGATAGTGACACTTGTAATTTGCTTGAGTATGTTGAAGATATTAAAGGAGAAATTATTCTAGGTTATATCGAACTGCTCAGTTAATTCTAAGTGGTGCTATAATATGTGTAATACCAAATACAATGCAGATTTTTTTGTTTATATTGATATATCTGCAGTGGGTTTTACACAAAATAAGTTGTATTCTGTGGAGCTAGTGCCAAGTTGAAGCAATACATGTGTTCCCACATGCTTTGGAAAAGTGCTTTTACTTTGAATTTGAAAATGAAAACTTCAAAAAGTTCCAAAGGTACATACCACATATAAGCAATGTTATATATATGGGAAATTAAAGATTAAAGTCTGAATTAGCATAAACTGCCCTAATTCAGGGTGTTCATAGCAAATGTAATGATCTACTTCTTGAAGAAGAAGTTAATAAACAAGAATAGCTGTGTCAATATTAAAATGTATGCTTCAATTTAAATGTTTAAATACATACATACATACATACATACATACATACATACACGGTTCTCAATTGTTACAGAAATTTTACATTTTTCATCCTCTAATAGAGGTCCATAGTGGGCTAGATCCCTAGTTAAAGTTCATAATCTTGAAATAATCTAAAACAATACCACAAATGCGTGTTTGATATTTGTCATTTTTAACCTTCTGGGAGTGACTATTAGATGTTCAGGACCACCGGTAAAGAATAAAATATCAAAAATATTATATTCATAATCATCATTCTCAAAGATTTATGATCCTCCTTTTTTTTCTTTTTTTCTTTTTTTTTTTTTTTTGGAAGTTTTGTGAAAAGGAGTAACTCTTGGGGACTGAACCCTTGGGGACTGAACCCTAGGGTCAGTTGCTGTATCATGCACAACTTCACGTCCTTCTGAAGATTTTGCTGAAGACATCTATTGGTTTACTCTTTATAATAAGGATGTAATTGTCTGCACAAAGTATGGTCCACAAATGGGCTAAAAATGCTAAAAATATTTTTATAATTACACTAGCTGAAATACCCAGCATTGCCCAGGAGGAAAGTTTTTTTTAATTGTTTGAGAAAAACATAATAAAAAGAAAACATAACTTTAAAAATAAATTAACAAACAATAAACCTGGGTTCGCTTCCCGGGTCCTCCCTGCGTGGAGTTTGCATGTTCTCCCCGTGTCTGCGTGGGTTTTCTGCGGTGGGCTGGCACCTTGGCTGGGGTTTGTTTCCTGCCTTGCGCCCTGTGTTGGCTGGGATTGGCTCCAGCAGATCCCCATGACCCTGTAGTTAGGATATAGCGGGTTGGATAATGGATGGATGGATAAAGACTCACTAATGTGCTTGTCTTGCAGTGTTGTATGTATGTTATCATCCAATTGATGCTCGGAACCAGCCAAATGCATTTAATTTGAAAAGCAACAGGGGCGCGGTGGTGCTCAAACATAAAGAATACTGGCAGTCACCTCCAGTTCACCCTCGTGGTTTTTTTTAATTGTTTGAGAAAAACGTAATTAAAAAAACACATTAAAAATAAATTAAGAAACAAAGACTCACTAATGTCCTTGCCTTGCCTAAAGAATGCTGACAGTCACCTGGTATATACTTACTGTGTAAGCATCCTAGAAAGTATTTAAATGGTCAGAACTACTCTGGGCATCTCTCTGCTAGAAGGATTCATGTTGCTGAAGTGCTCGCATCGTTTGTGCATTAGCAGCTAAGTGACTGTCTTTCTTGTGGAGGTTTCCTATTGCCGATGTACTGGCCTCGCTTTCGTATCCTAGGAGCTGGAGCCCTCACTCCGACTCTACGCCTCACTTCCGGGCCGGACAGACATACACAATTCCATGCGTAGGACTCTAATTTCAAAAGCAACAGGGGCGCGGTGGTGCTCAAACATAAAGAATGCTGGCAGTCGCGTCCAGTTCGCCCTCTGGTGGTCGTTCAGAGTGTCAACTGGATGATAACAAGCATACAATACCGCAAGATCACCCCCCACCCTACCCAGAAAGGGGTGGGTTATGGCTGATTTCATCCTACAGTATTTTTACTCAACCAATGAAGAACATGTGTACCAAGTTTCATGAAAATCGCTCCAGCTGTTCGGATGTGATGCTGGAACATACATACACACATTGACTTTTATTTATATATATATATATATATATATAATATAGATTTAGAAGCAGAGGAAATATGATACAACCAGGGCATTGTAAAGATTGGTACTTCCTCTGAAATAGATGTTCAGGCAGTCAGAAAGTTATCAAGCAGAATGACAACATTTAAGTAGCTGCAGGAATTTATAGCATTAACGGCTAACTCCTTGCATATTGCATCTGTTAAAGGGTATTGTGGCATTATGGAAGCCAATTTGTTTGGGTTGCCTAATTTTAAGGGAAAGGGATTCTGATTGTGAAAATGAATAGTTCCAAATACCAAGATATTTTGGTGCAAATTTACCATGACAATGTAAAGCATGGGCAAATGAACCAAAAAATGGCTTAAAAGGGAGCTCAGTGTCCTGGAATGGCCCATTTTGTTCTTGGAACTTGGTATAAACCTTTTGTGTGTGTGTGTGTGTGCACGCATGTATGTGTACATGTTTGTGTGGGTGTGTGTGTATATGTGTGTGCATGTATGTGTACGTGTTTGTGTTTGAGTGTGTGTGAGTATGTGTACATGTTTATGTGGGTGTGTGTATATGTGTATACACACACAGGATTCAGAATGGTTTATGCCTTTCCTAATTATGTCCAATCAAAGTCCAAACAAGGTGTAGAAACATCTCAGTGATGATCAGTAGAACAGAATGCACCAGAGCCAGTTTTCAAGTTTCATAGCAAAGTACCTGAATGCTTCTGTCAATGTGCTCTTTCAGATTTTTCTTATTTTACATAAATTTTCAAAAATTTCTAAAATCCCATTTTTGCATTATTGTTCTAGGTTGTTTAATGTTCCTTGATTTTAGAACAAGGCCATAGCATAGCAAAATGTTGAAAAAGTTAAGGGGACTGAATACATTTCTGAATCCACTGTTATACACTCACCTGCCCCTTTGTTAGGTACACGTGTTCAACTGCTTGTTAACGCAAATATCTAATCAGCCAAATTACATGGCAGCAACTCAATGCATTTAGGCCTGTAGACATTGTCAAGACAACCTTATGAATTTCAAACCGAATATCGGAATAGGGAAAATAGGTGATTTAAGTGACTTTGAACGTGGCATGGTTATTGTTTCTAGGAGGGCTGGTCTGAGTATTTCAGAAACTTTTGATCTACTGGGATTTTCATGCACAAACATATCTAGGGTTTTCAGAGAATGATTCAAAAAAGAGAAAATATCCAGTGAGCGACAGTCAGAATTTGGTGTCAACAACATGAAAGCATGGATTCATCCTGCCTTGTATCAACGGTTCAGGCTGGTAGTGGTGTAATGGTGTGGGGGATATATTCTTGGCACGCTTTGTGCCCCTTAGTACCAACATATCACAGCCTACCTGAATATTGTTGCTGACCATGTCCATCCCCTTATGAATGCAATGTACCCATCTTTTGATGGCTGCATCCAGCAGGATAATACATCTTGTCGCAAAGCTCAAATTATCTGAAACTGGTTTCTTGAACATGACAATGAGTTCACTGTACTCAAATGGCCTCCACAGTTGCCAGGTCTCAATCCAATAGGGCACATTTGGGATGTGGTGGTACGGGAGATTCTGATCATAAATGTTCAGCCGACAGATCTGTAGCAGCTGTGTGATTTCTGTCATGTCAGTATGGAGCAAATTCCTGAGGAATGTTTCCAGCACCTTGTTGAATCTATGACATAAAGAATTATGGCATTTTTGAAGACAAAAAGGGGTCAAATCGGGTACTAGCAAGGTGTACCAACTAAAGTGGTTGGTGAGTGTATAAATAGATACACAGATAAGTCCAGAACAAAAACGAGTATTAACAGAAAGACACTGTTAGGATGCAGTGTTTCTTGCAGCAGATGATCCTGCCATTAATAGGGTTTTCTGACCAGCCAGTCTTTCAGATAAAAGAGGAGTCACTGGGAAGAAATAGAAGCTGGTCTATTCTCCCAGAAAAGTTTGCATAAGGCCATCATGTGCCTCTAATAGGACAAATCTAAAACCAGCTGCAGATCTAAATTTTTAAGAGAGTGAAAGACTGTGGAGTAGAAGGACCCAGCGGCTTGCTAGATGAAGTTCTAGCCTGCTGTCTGTGGAGTAAATTGGATATAGGTTTCAATTAAAGCAAATCAAAATGTTGTTTAAAGCCATCTTATTTTTAGTGTCTCAGAGACTGTGGAGTCAAGAGCTGAGTTGTGAGTGTGAGGAATTGAGAAGCTAGGTGAGGAGAAGAGACAGTATTGTAGGAGGTATAATACCTACAGGTGCTGGTCATAAAATTAGAATATCATGACAAAGTTGATTTATTTCAGTAATTCCATTCAAAAAGTGAAACTTGTATATTAGATTCATTCATTACACACAGACTGATGTATTTCAAATGTTTGTTTTATTTTTGATGATTATAACTGACAACTAATGAAAGTCCCAAATTCAGTATCTCGGAAAATTAGAATGTTGTGAAAAGGTTCAATATTGAAGACACCTGGTGCCACACTGTAATCAGCTAATTAACTCTAAACACCTGCAAAAGCCTTTAAATGGTCTCTCAGTCTAGTTCTGTAGGCTACACAATCATGGGGAAGACTGCTGACTTGACAGTTGTCCAAAAGATGACCATTGACACCTTGCACAAGGAGGGCAAGACACAAAAGGTCATTGCTAAAGAGGCTGGCTGTTGACAGAGCTCTGTGCCCAAGCACATTAATAGAGAGGCGAAGGGAAGGACAAGGTGTGGTAGAAAAAAGTGTACAAGCAATAGGGATAACCGCACCCTGGAGAGGATTGTGAAACAAAACCCATTCAAAACTGTGGGGGAGATTCACAAAGAGTGGACTGCAGCTGGAATCAGTGCTTCAAGAACCACCACGCACAGACATATGCAAGACATGGGTTTCAGCTGTCGCATTCCTTGTGTCAAGCCACTCTTGAACAAGAGACAGCGTCAGAAGCGTCTCGCCTGGGCTAAAGACAAAAAGGACTGCTGCTGAGTAGTCCAAAGTTATGTTCTCTGATAAAAGTAAATTTTGCATTTCCTTTGGAAATCAAGGTCCCAGAGTCTGGAGGAAGAGAGGAGAGGCACAGAATCCACGTTGCTTGAGGTCCAGTGTAAAGTTTCCACATTCAAGTGATGGTTTGGGGTGCCATGTCATCTGCTGGTGTTGGTCCATTGTGTTTTCTGAGGTCCAAGGTCAACGCAGCTGTCTACCAGGAAGTTTTAGAGCACTTCATGCCTCCTGCTGCTGACGAACTTTATGGAGATGCAGATTTCATTTTCCAACAGGACCTGGCACCTGCACACAGTGCCAAAGCTACCAGTACCTGGTTTAAGGACCATGGTATCCCTGTTCTTGATTGGCCAGCAAACTCGCCTGACCTGGGGTATTGTGAAGAGGAAGATGCAATACGCCAGACCCAACAATTCAGAAGAGCTGAAGGCCACTATCAGAGCAACATGGGCTCTCATAACACCTGAGCAGCGCCACAGACTGATCGACTCCATGCCACGGCGCATTGCTGCAGTAATCCAGGCCAATGGAGCCCCAACTAAATATTGAGTGCTGTACATGCTCATACTTTTCATGTTTATACCTTTCAGTTGGCCAACATTTCTAAAAATCCTTTTTTTGCATTGGTCTTAATTGATAGTCTAATGGGACTTTCATTAGTTGTCAGTTAAAATAAGTGATAGGAAAAGAGAGAGATTTAAACATGATGAAGTGACCCCAAACTGTTATTAAATCAAGGAAGTCAAAGGCAGTGTTCTGTGCTGGTGTGGGTTGCTGTGCAAGATACCAAGATCGGAGAGAAGTTAGATCTTCGTTTTAATCTTCTATTTACAATCAAAGTAAGATTGTTTGTTGTCCTCTGGACCTATTGGTAAGAAAATCTTGTTTTAGCTATGGTTATTAAAACCCAAACATTACAATTTAGCATGTAGGCAGTCCCCTGTTACACTCAGCAGCTTGTGGTTAATAATTATTTTTGCTGATGTCTAATATTACCTGTTCATTTAAATTGTTTACTAAAAGTGATATAATTGCAAAACATGTTTAAAAATCTAAAGGTATATAAGGAGTGCTCATAATTTTTATGGAGTAGTTCTGTGCATTTCATGCGATTGTTCTGAATTAAGTGTATGCTCAGGTAACAAAGAAATCATCTTTCCATCTATTTTTTTTTTTTTTTTTTTTGACTACCTAAAATCACATTTTTTAGAAGTACACAGTATAATGCAGAAGAACTCACAAGGTATAGAAATTAACCCAGTTAACTGTAAAAGAGTCTAAAACTTTAGAAAGGGCAACCCACAAATATTACAGCCATGTCTTTTCTTGTTCCACATCATCCCTTCAGTGCCGTTAGGCCGAAATTGTTAACTCTCAAAAATATCTTGATGGAGTTATATTTCTTTATTTTGTATGGGAGTGTGCAAATATGTTTTTGGAAGACTGATCGTAAAATTAGACTAAGAGGGTTCAATAAGTACAGTAATCCCTCCTCGATCGCGGGGGTTGCGTTCCAGACCCCCCGCGATAGGTGAAAATCCGCGAAGTAGAAGCCATATGTTTGTATGGTTATTTTTATATATTTTAAGCCCTTATAAACTCTCCCACACTGTTTATAAATATTCCCCGCAGAGTTATACAGCATAATTCCTTTTGTATTATTAGGTAAGATTCATTGAAATTATGTATATAAACACACTGTTTATATACAGTAAAACCTAAATGTTATTTTAAAGATATTGAGTGTCTCCGATATCACATATGTTACAGCCATTACGATAGACAGGCCACCAGCAATAAATACGTACAATGCAAGAAAAATAGTATACAGTAAATGTGTGTACAGTGACACTAAACGTACGTACATGTACTAAGTACTGTAAGAAGAAAATTAATTATGGTTACTCGCCAACAATGACACGATGACTTGTCCGATAACAATGAGTTTAATTTTACTGCACAACAAAGGAGAGCGTTACAGCCCTTGTAAAGGAGCCACTTCAGGTGATTGTGTAGCACTGCCGTTCTTCTTCTTCTGGCAGTCTTCAATCCAAATCCCTAAAGCAGATTCCATCCAGACTACTGCCTTATTACATCCACTTACAACTCGTTTTGCACCCTGGTTAAAAGGACACTGCGGCCGTAGATCTTATATTCCTTTCCTACTTTTTAAATAAAAAGAATCGTAGCCTTCAACAAATCCAAAACGTTTACCTTTTCGGCAATCGTTAACATCTTCTTGCGCTTGGGCACGGCACCTGAAGCAGTAGCAGATCGTTTTGGAGCCATAATGAAGGGCTTGACTATGCACAAAGATAAACACAAAAGAGCACAACTCTTTACACAGCGAAACACGTTGATGCTGAATGAGCGAGACGAGACTTCCTGGTTAACACTGCATTCAGCACGCAGGAACTCAACTGCGTGCTCTGATTGGTTAGCTTCTCAGTCAGGAGAACTTAACTGCGTGCTCTGATTGGTTAGCTTCTATGCCATCCGCCAATAGCGTCCCTTGTATGAAATCAACTGGGCAAACCAACTGAGGAAGCATGTACAGGAAGTAAAAAGACACATTGTCCGCAGAACCCGCGAAGCAGCGAAAAATCCGTGTTATATATTTAGTTATGCTTTCATATAAAATCTGCGATAGAGTGAAGCCGCGAAAGTCGAAGCGCGATATAGCGAGGGATTACTGTAGTTGGATTACATAAGATTTTTCTTGCTGTAATGTATCAATTTAGAGCATTCAATGCTGTAGCAGTTTGTTTTCAAGATTAAAGTACAGTAAATAAAATGAGATGGCAAAATAATCATCTTGGTTTTATATTTTAAATTTTATTCTTTCAGGATAGTCGAGTGCTGGGATTTCAACGCCGTTACCATGTGACAGATCCATTCATTAAACGTTTGGGTTTAGAGGCAGAATTGCAGGTAATGTATAAAATTTCAACCAATTTTTTTTTCCCAGAATGAAAATACTTACTTGACTGTGTAATTAATTTTTTTGTGTATTTTGCAACCAATTGAAATCATAACGAGTGTTATGCCATTATGACAGTAAAATAAAATTAAAGGGTACACTTTTTAAGAGAATGGAGTATAATGAGAGATGCTTGAGTTTCACTTCATGTTTTGCAGCCAACCTGAATTACGGTAAATCAGTTTATTAAATTCAAGCATATTTGAAGACGAAGTTTATTTCTATTCTCACAAATAATGAAGTAGCTTGAGTAAATGTAAATGCTGTATTTTAACATCTGAGTCACATTCATGAAGTTTAATAATTTGGGAGACTTAATGAAGCAGATGGCTTGTTGACACTCAATGAATTGCTGCAGAAATTCAAGTGAAACAGACAGTTATCGGAGAGCTACCAACTGGGGTGACCAAATTTGGGGGTTTTAGTAAGTTTCATTTAAGCAATTTGTTGGTTTTATTTAGTAATGCATTAGTAATTTACCACTAAATATCACAGGATTCAAATACTTTCCATGTTTGTCTGCACCATTGTTAAGTTCTTATAAGATAGTTCTGAATTTTAATAGTGCCAGTCATTGCGAACATTTAAGTAAGCCCACTGTGAAAGACTGAGAAACCTGTTTAAAATGACCAGGTGACTGTCAAAGTTTAGTGGATTTTTTCCCCCACAAAAATCAATTTATGCATTTGTATAACACATTTATTACTAATTATACATTATATTAAGATATATTAAGTATTTTGTGTATGCTGGTCTGTTTTTAAAAGTGTGAATGCTTTCACAAGACATCCATTTAAATTTAGTGGTATTCCTTTCACACATTGTACTAATGCACACAAGGAATTCCTGGTAAAAGAATCTGTCAGGAGGCCAATATTTCAGTGATGCTGTGCAGTAATCCACAAAAGAATGTTACTATAAAGTAATTGTCTTTCTGTCATGCTTTATAGTACGGAACACAGAGAAATGCTCCAAACAGCAATAATGTTATCATATATTGTATCAATGGATGTACACAAATACCCTGTTATAGTAATGATCATGCAACAAAATGCCTGAAGTAGCCAGTCTTCGTGCTTTGTTTTCCTTCACACACAGAAGTTGCTTTAAAAAATGTCAGCCTTCTGAGCATTATGATGCAGTGTACTTGAGAGCCATTATAAAAAGTGACCAGAGTCATATTCTTTGTACCTTGAGAGAATTTAGCATCAAAGTTATAAAGGCCTTGTTACTGTTCTCGCTGTATCGTAGATGCTTCTGCTCTTAATAGTTGCTACCTGATACTCCATTCCAGGCATGTCTCCATTCTAGATTTCACCATACTAGGAGTTTGCATACCATGAATAATAAAAATGCATAGATTTATACTGTGAAATTATTCTCAGTTTGTCCAATTAATAATAACTAGCAAAATACCCGCGCTTTGCAGCGGATATACACACACACACACACACA
>JANRMT010062849.1:20591545-20611172 GCA_026402145.1 Polypterus bichir lapradei
GTTGGAAAGTTCAATATGGCGGCCGACAGTGGCGTCATACCATCGAAATAAGTAAGTACATCGGTTTCGGTTAGCGCAGGGAAGCCGCCTACCAAATTTCGTGAAGATGGGGCCATAAATAAGAAAGTTCAACATGGCGGACGTTGTCGACCGTTATCGACCGTTATGACCGTTACGTGTAGAATTTCGAAATGAAACCTGCTTAACTTTTGTAAGTAAGCTGTAAGGAATGAGCCTGCCAAATTTCAGCCTTCTACCTACACGGGAAGTTGGAGAGTGAGTGAGTGAGTGAGTGAGTGAGTGAGGGAGGGAGGGAGGGAGGGCTTTGCCTTTTATTAGTATAGATTTATTGTCTTTGAGATTTGACTACCGGTGTGTTTAAATTTTATTAAATTTCCATGAAGAAACCAAACATTAAATCAGTAAGAAAATTAATTTTAAAATGCTTCACTGTATTTTATTTTATTTTAATCTCAGGGACATTCTGGATGTGTGAATTGCCTTGAATGGAATGAAAAAGGAAAGTAAGTAATCAGTGAAATTATTTTATAGAATTTACAGATACTTATCATTTCATGTCATAATAAGTGTAAAAGTACATAAGAGTCCTTCGGCTTGTTTTCAGTTAGCAGTAAAACAAAATTCTGCCTCATAAACCTGTAGGAGGAGTGTTCTTGACACAATATGTTTAGCAAAAATAGTAGTTTGAAAGAAAATTGACTTTGGAAGGGTTTACTATAGCCTTTTTTCTTTTTTAAAGATTCTGCTATTGACTCTTAATTGAAAAGCAAGCTGAGTAGTAAAAATGTAAAATGTGTGATCAGATCTTGCAGTACGTCATTAAAAAATTGTGTCCATTATTTTAAACTGCATATTAGTTATTTGTTTCAATAAATCTAGTATCTTATGTACAATCTGTGCAGCCTTAAATGACACTTCAGTAACGCAAACTGCAAAAAAAAGAATGCACTATGTGCCAAGGTAATACTTTTGCTGACACATTTAAATGTGTCATGTGTGCTGTTCATGTATCTGAGTCTTATTGAGCCAAACCACTATTTATTTATTTTAAACAACAGCTATCTCTTCACATTAAATCTATTGTAGCTCTGCAATTCAAATAATGTATTTGTAAAACTTCTGCAGAGACTCATCTGTCCATTTTGATTCATTAAGCCCAAGTACATGTAGCCAGTGAACATTATATCTATATAGAGCAAGGCCAGAACCAGCTTTAGACATGCCATTGGTCCATTACAAGACACACTTGCACATAACTGTAGAGGAACCATTTAAGCTAACCTGCATGTCTTTGTGATGTGGTAGGAAACTGAAGTATTCAGAGAAAGGATAAAATGTGCAAATGCCACATAAACAATAAAAATTTGCAACCTGTTATTTTAGCGCTGTGAGGCTGCAGTATTAACTACCTTGATTATAAAACCAGTTATTAAAAATAATAAAAGATTTAAATTAAAGTATTTATTTTTCCATGTTATTGCTACAACAGAAAGCTCTGTTTTAAAGCTAAAGTCTACTGATAAAATGCTTATCATATGGGGACAATTTTGGTCTGCTTCCATAGCTGAATGACAGGCTGTCCGTGATTAATGGCATTAAATTGAGTGAATTGGGATGTTTACATGAGTGTTCTCTGTGACTGATTGATGTTTCACCAGGATTAGTTTCTGCAATTTAACTGTTACTGCTATTAATGGGTTCAGAAAATCGATGAGTGAAGCTTCTTTTCTTAAACTCTCCGCAATCAGAGTAATCTGAATAGGATACTGTAAGATTCTTTTTTAGAGTTTTGAATTTGTTATACCATCTTTTACCTCTGTATCTCTATCTGTTCTGGGAGGTAGACATTTTTAATTTTTTGAGAGATGAAGTATTTCAAATACAACTCCTTTTGGCTTATGCATTACTGAAAAAAGAACCAGTTCCCCTCCATGTCTAACCATATACCTTTAATCCAAAAAAACTTTGCTACTTAAGGTTTGTTGCTATTCAGAGCAGCTTTAATTAGTGGCTTTGTGTATGTCAAGTCTATAAATGTATATGTATAAATGCAAAAATAATGTCATTAAGAGACCGAAAGTCATATAGAAAAAGAGTTAAGATGTGATGTCAGTTCATATCTTTATATCATATCTTTAGTTTTTTTTATTTATTTGTTTAATTTTGGAAAAATCTTGTATTGCTATCCACTTCTCACTAACCATCACGAAACTCCATTACATTGTACAATGCCATTTTACTACAACAACAAGGAATTAAGTAAATACTTTCTTCCCATCCTGCTAAGACCTCCATATATCTGTTCCAGGTAGTTTGTTAATCAGAGGACAAATTATGATTCTTTCTGAGATGGATGGCATTACATAATTAATTTTTTTGTGTAATCATTATGGTATCAGGTCCAAGTGCAATATTTTGATTTTCTCTGAATTTAATTTTATGTGTTAAATAATGTGTTAAATAACTCTTGAAGCCATTTAAACTAACAGTTGCTTGTGTAATTAAATAAAAAGTCTCCCAATTCAATGCAGCTACCTTCTCTACACAAATCTGAAAGACTTCAGAAATGTGTCAGCTTTAAAGCTGAATTAGTGGAATAGAATGCTGTACATCTTCTGCTACATTTTCAACAAGTTTGTTAAGCTGTGTAAAAGCATTTTTCTTTAGGGTATAATATCTAACCATCCACAGAGTTGTGTAAATGTTGATTGCTTGATTATTAGTGCACTTCTCGTTATTGGTTGTAAGTAGGGCGTGTCTTGCAAGAATCTAAGATCCATGCTTAGGTGCAATATTTAATACAGCAAAAAGAAAATGAGTCAAATGCAACACTTCTATAAAGATCACCTTTGCGTAGTACTTTGAAATTATACATTTGTTTATGTTTTTGCAATTGGAGCACTGGAAGGTTAAGTTACTTGCTTATTATTAGACAATGCAGAAGCAAGTCTGAATCTTCCCACTTGTTTTTAAATCCACAATGCTGACACAGCAGGGGAATAACTGAATACATAATGAAAAACTGTAGAATATTTAGTGTTTTTAAAATTAATTCAGGGTATAAAAATAATTGGTTAGTAAAAAGTAATAAAGATAATCATTATATGCTCTTTTGGAAAAATTGTACCCATATATGTAAATGATGGACTTTGTTTTGTCTTCCTCCTAACTGAACCTTTCAGTTCAGTCATAATTACTGCCCATTTTAAATAAGATAAAGATGTGTCTGAGTGTTCTGTTGTTTAATTTCCTTGATGAATTCTAATGCAACACTGTTCGAAAAACTTCTTGTATTTCATCATCAGCTGGTTATTCATAAATTAATTCATCATGGTTAGACTGGTGCTATCCATTCCCACCAGGCAGCAGTTAACCTTGTGCTTGATGTGGAGAAAGCTTTTGGCCATATGAACTTGAAATTTCTTTGGACAGTTTTACATTCATCAAGTTTTTTGCAAGGGAAATTTAAAAAGAATGAAACAGCAATTTGTACTTCCCACCAACATCTTTCAACCATTTTCGAACCAAAAAGATAAAGATGCCAGAGTTAACCCCAAACTCCTTTTTAGTATTGCACTTGAATTCCTGGCCTGTTGCTGTTTGCAATATTGATTAAATTACCCACTGCTTACAACACCTCCTATAAAATCTCTCTATGTGGAAGATATTTTGCTCTTTCTTTGAAATGCTCTCCCGAAGTTGTTTAACTCTTTTGAGCTCTTTATAGTTACAAGATTGACTGATCTAGATTAGCTTTCCTTCCTTTAAACTCCCTATGCTGTCTGTCCATTTTTCCATCGGATATAGCCATGACAACTTACTTTAAATATTTATGGACATCTCTGCTTTCTTGCAGGACATTTTAGCAACTAATTATAATCATATACTCGAGAGTTTCAAGGAATAGCTCTCTTCATTGTCTGTTCTTTGTCTATCATTTCATTCTAAATTATCAATGATTAAAATGAACATTATCATGTGCCTTAATTTTGTTTGCACCCAAAATATTGAGTAAAAGTTACATCTCTTTCTTACGTTCTTTAAAATGGTAAAAGACCTTCCATTAAGCACTCTAGTCTGATTTGTAATATGTTGGAAGTGGGAGTGTTGTTGCCTGATTTAGAACTTTGTCTAATCATTTACCCATACTCTGTTTTTAATATACAGTCATGTGATGCCCCATTAAATGTTTTTTCTATTTTAACATATGTGGACATAACAAGATTTGATCTTCATTTAAACAGTATCTGTAATTTAAGGTGATATAATATAACACACATCATTCCATATGTACATTATAGTCTGTTGTACAATTTCAATAAAAATAGAATTTCACACATGGATAAGTAAGTACAACCCAGGTGCAAATAATTAAAACATCTTTAGAGAGAATCTTTTAAGAACCTTTCTTACTCAAACCTCACAAATTTAGTTTGGTTTGCTCTCTGTGATGCCTTGGGAAAGAAGGTTATACAGTACATGCCTGTGATTCTGAGGTGGAATTTGAAAACCTTTCCAAACAATTCAAAATCAACCATTCTGCTGACCAGAAGATCATCTTACAAATGGAGAAGATTTCAGACAACTAAGTTCAGCCGGAGTGCAGAAGGCAAAAGTCTCTAAATAAAAACTTTATCTCAGTCAATGTCAGAGACTGGTAAACAGTTATAAATAATGCCTACTAGAGGCTGTTTCAGTCAAAGATGTCAGTACCAGGTATTAGAGCCAAGGGTATACTTACTTTTTCCACAAATAAAAATGGTTTATCTCTTTTATTAAATAAATAATTGCAATGTTAACTTTTCTTTTTTTCCAATTACATAATTTTTATGTAATGATTATGTCTAAATTAAGACCAAAACTTGATATGTCTACATATATTAATCAAGAAAAAAGAATCAATGAGGTGCACTTACGTTTTCACATGACCATGTATGGCACTGGAGATAAAGTAATGCTCCAGTAATTTAAGTCGTATAGTTTCACCATCATAGTACTCTCGAAATTTAAGGAAAGTTGGAGAATCATCCTAGATGTCCTCTGGCCTGGCATATATGCATCTCTATCTCTCTATTATAAAAAAAGTCCTGGGAGAGAGAGAGAGAGAGAGACTAGGGAGACGAGACGTGATCTTCACGTGAAGATCACGGAAGACACTTAAAAGACCCGCGAGACAAAAGAGATTGGCCACGGAGCATCGCGCGGGGACCTTAAACATGAGACTTTGTGCCAAGTAATTGACCCAGGACCGTCTCGCAGGGACGAAGAACATGAGATTCTTGCAAGACATGCCCTACTTACAACCAATATCAAATAAGACCACGGGCAGCAAAACACTCGCGTAAAGGCTTTGAGCACACACAGATCCAGGGCTCTCAATACATACAAAGCGTATGAAACGCCGATGATTAAGCGAAGAAAAGAGACTCAAAAGCGTTGGAGAGAAAAAAAATGCAAAAATGAAAAAAAATAATCTAGGTGCAAATTCAGAAAATAAGGAAAGTAATAATCAGCCCCGGAACAAGTGGAATTGAAAAAAAAGCATGTCTAATCGGGCTAAGAATTAAAAGACAATGAATAAAAGAAAAAGTAGAACTTCATAAAGACGTTCAAAAACGTTGGCGCTATACACATGTCGAGCAGGTTAGAGATTATAGAAGCAGTGGAATTCGAAAGGCTCAAAAAAAAAGTTGACGCGATACAAATGCAGAGAAAGTTAAAGAATATGAAAGCAGGAAAATTAGAAAGTATCAAAAAAAGAAAGTAAAGATCGCAGTAGCGCAAACAAACGTAAATCAGTACTCGAAAAAAGGGAAAATAATCACCACGGACCAGGTGTCATTGGGGAAAAAAATGCAGGACAAAGCGAGGTCAGAAATAAAAGACAAAGAGTAGAAAACAAAGTAAAACATCATAAAGAGGTTAAAAAACAAGGGGGTCAAACACATGCAGAGCAGGTTAGAGATAATGAAAACAGTGGAATTCAAAAGACTCAAAAAAAACCTAGGTGCGATATAAATGCAGAGCAAGATACAGAATATAAAAGCAGAAAAAAACGAAAGTGTCAAAAAAGAAAAAGTACAGATCGCATTAGCGCAAACAATGAGAAATTATTACTCGGAGAAATAATGAAAAGGCGAATAGAGATTGAATATATGGACATGGGTGATATGTCAGAAGTATGTAAATATTGTAAGGCTTTAAAGTTTAAGTCAGAGAATTTCAAAAACGGTGTTTACCTCACACGCATTTATTGGTTACTTTGCTGAACTGCTGATGATGTAGATCTTTTTGTCTGTGCTGAAATTCCAAACAGAGAAACCTATCCTGAATTATGGTACAAAGTCATTAAGCACAAGTCTCACGGACCTCATTTAAAAGATTCAGCATGTTGGGAGTCGAAAGATTCCAAATATTGTTTTTAATGAAGTTCTGAAATAAAAGTGAAACTAATGAAATAGCAACAATTCAAAGAAAAAAAAATCTTAAAAGTTTGTATCCTGAAAAACAAACACGGGGGTTGGCGAGCGAAGCCCCCTAGTCTTTTTATAATGATGAACTCTGTATTGGTGGCAGATCAATATTTTTTTCCTCCTTTGGCAGATGAAGACAATATGATACTCTGTGGCATCTGTATTTACTTTGTCTTATAAAGTTCTAGTCACTGAGGTCCATTTTTTTCTGTTCTCCCCTTCTTTCTTTCTGTCTCCCACTTGAAACAGTCCTCAGTTCAAATGGTGTCATTTTTTCCTCTACACTTCCCTTATACCACCTCAATAATTTTTCATGTCTTTTCATCTCCAAAATTAAAACTATTGGTGTTCTTGTATGCAATTCTGAGCTTTTGTTACATCATTACCATGTCTCTGTCTGGCAGTATAACCTTCCTTCTTCTCTCCCCATTTCTTGGAAAACAATCCACAGTAACATTTCTGCATCCTGCAAGAATCCAAATTATCATATTCAATTCAAATGTATGCATTGCCTGTACATTATCCCTGACACAAATTATGTGATGTGTTAGACCACTGACCCCTTTTATCACTTTTGTCCCTTAAATGTTTCTGACGCATTTATTCAAAGGTGTTTGGATTTTTTCTTAGTTTCCGCCTTTTGTTCTACCATCTCTCATCAGTCTACCTTCCATTCTATCATTTAACATTCCTTTGGACTCCTCTGATCTTCCCTGTACTTTTATCAAGCACAAGCTATTTTCCTTGGAAATGATTAGTGTAAAGTAGTTTCCTTTTAATGTAAATCCCCAGATTCTCTTTCTTTATGTTTCTGGAAAGTCTGTTTCTTTAACGTAATCTCCCTTGAACTTTCAGTGGCATGGATCATCAGTTCATGTGGCTCTGATATAGAGAAGTGGCAAGCTGCTTGTTCATTTGTCCATTTGTTCAGGGGCATGCTGGCAGATGGTCAGCATGACATGTCTAATCTCCACTCTTTAACTTGATTATTGGATATACCTCTTCCTTACACTAGGACTTCCAGTGCAGGCTGCACCTTCTTAGTTTGGGCATGTACCAAGGACTTTTAATCTTCTAATGCCCTCTTCTGTAGGGAGGTTTGGATGGGTACCATGAGGGAGGGATTGCTTTATTCTTACACTGTTATTGGTTTCAATGTTTAATTAATATTTAATTAAACTTAATATAAATATGATCACAAAAAATGATCATTATACAGTTACTACATTTTTTGAAGGCTTGATTCTTACAAATGTATCAACTGTTTTTTTGTGATCAACTAGGCATTCTGTGATACTGGGGCATAATCAACCAGAGTTTCCTTGTGAACTGATATTACTACAGACTGGACACTATGAGCTTTTTTAAAATGTTTTCTGAATGGGAATGCATACAATTATGGTACTTATGGGAGAGCATTGATAAAGGGGATGAGACAGAGTATAGGAGTTGGGTAGAGAATTTTGTTTCTTGGTGCACATCTTAACATCAGCAAAACCAAGGAACTGGTTATTGATTTTCGCTGCATTAAAGAGCCTCTATGTCCATTCACCTTTCAAATAGTGGATGCAGTGGTAGTGCTGCTGCTTTGCAGTAAGGAGACTGTGGAAGATTGTGGGTTCACTTCCCAGTGCCTCCCTGTGTGGATAGCACTTTGAGTACTGAGAAAAGCGCTATATAAATGGAATGAATGAATGATGTAGCGGTGGTTCACATTAATGGCAGTTGGACTGATCTCGGAACACAGAGGAATTATATAAGAAAGGGCAAAGCAGGTTCTTTTTCTTTAGGAAACTGTGTTCCTTTAATGTGGGAAGTGACATCCTCCACATCTAACTTCATAATGGCCAGTGCGATTTTCTACACTGTTGTGTGCTGGGCTAGTAGCATCACTTCAAGAGAAGCCCACCAAATCAACAAGCTAATTAAAAGGACAAGCTCAGTTATAGGACACACTCTGGATCCCCTGGAGGTAGGAGCAAAGAAGAAAATTAAAACAAAACTGAGTCCCATTTTGAACAATGCTGCACATCTTCTCTCTGACAAACTAACACTGAGTACTTTCAGCCAACGAATTAATCACCAAGTGTGTCAAGAAATGCTACTGAGGCTCCTTTATACCAACAGCAATACTGTAAAAAGCCAAATTTTACCCCGGGGACAAATAAAATTCTACTTATGAATCTATTTTCTATTTGGAAGGCACTAATTCAGTGTTTTCTTCCTGTAATTAATATTACATTTTGCTTTATACTGTACATGAAGCTCTTCTACTATTGGTAAATAAAACTTTTCTACTATTAGTAATAAACAGTTGGTAATATTTCTGTATCTTTGTTCCATTTCTATGCAAATTTAAAAATTTAAATACTGTTTGCTTGTGATTACATATTTGTGTTAAAGATTGTAACATGGCTTGTCTATCAATGTGAACTTAAATTATTTGTTTGATACATACACATTATTGGCATTGCACTTAGATCAATATTCATTATTTACATGTAATAAAATATTTATCTTTTTTCACTTTATTATAGCATAATTAGTTGGTGGACTTAAATTTCTATTTTTGAAAAATATTCCATCTATTAATTAATGTTATGTTGTGTGTTTTCCATTCCAGTTTATTGGCCTCTGGTTCAGATGATCAGCATGCCATTGTCTGGGATCCCTTCCACTATAAGAAACTCCTAACTATGCATACAGGCCATTCTGCTAACATTTTTTCAGTCAAGGTATCTCATGCATGTTACTATGTTAGCTGTCTGTAAACATTTTTCTAAATTTAAGGTGGAATTGATTATTTTTAAAGTAGTAGTTGTAGAGATAAACTCATTCCTCAATAAAAAATGCATATTCCCTTGAATGTGTTCTTTCTTTGGGGTTGGAATTCTTAGAATAGCTGAATTTGGCTGAAGCTTTAATGGTACTGTATTACAGTAAAAATAAAACAACATTGTTTAGGATGTGGGAGGAAAATCTGTGTAGCACAGGGTAAACATGCAATTTTACACAGTAGCTAGAAATGAGTCTTGAATTTACAATATCACCCTGGATCCGTAAAGTTGCAGTACTAACCACTTTTCACCCATTTTACCTACATATGAAGTGTTTCATTAGTACGCTGAAAATGCAGTAAATAAACACACTATTTGGAAATTTGTAGATGCCAGGTTAGGTTTTATTTTTTTTAGCATTATATTCTGTCTCTTCCTTTAAAAGTAATTTAAAAATCGTAATTGTGGCTAGGGTGCCAGAATATGTTAAAATTTTCACCTTCAATTGTAAGTACAGTATAGATGGTTCTCAGGTTATGGCGATTCTATACATTTGAATAAGTGTATTCAACCCCAATTTATTTTTCTTTCTAACTGAAAAAGTTTTACCTTGTACTTAAGTTTTTTACTTATGAATGAAGCAAACTTTTTTTCTGTCGCTAATGGTGAAGAATAGTACTGCACAATACAGAGTTTGTCAACATTATTTTGATCATTTTGTGCTTTTACATACGTGTCACTGAACGTAAATGGCAGCATGCACAATAGGCTTAATCACTGGTAAGCAATTCAATCGGTAGCTGGCTGCTTTTAATTCCCCATGTTCTAAGTCCTTGTCCTAAGTCTTAAGTCCACAATGCTGCTTCAGGAAGTGTAATTGCTGGTAGAGGGAGATGGCACTCTTGGCAGTCCCTCGGCAAAGACATTATGCGTAATTGTCATTGGTGCAATAAGATTTATCCACAGGTAGGCTGCAAGATGGGCAGCTGTCCGTTACCTGAGAAAAGCTGGAATCTGATGCTTGTAGTTCCCAGCAACATAAGTACACTATGTATCTTTGCCATATCAGGTAGTACAGGTAGTGGGAAGTGGAAGGAACACTCTTAGAGATCTGTCAACAAAGACTGCACGTGTCGTGCTGAGGGATAAATTGTCAGTTACTGGTGACTTTCATCCCATCATTATGTTCTTTATCTTTATTAAAAACTATGTTTAAATATAAGGTCCACATACTCTACATACCCATGGTTCATTTTTGTTTAAATTATTTGTTTTGTGGTTTAAAGCACAGTAATATTAATTCATTGTCATTTTATTAATTTTTGATTTTTTTTTTTTGCAAAAAGTAATAAAGTTGATATTTCTGATTTATGAAGGGCAACTGTATTTCTTTTCTTGATTTGTGGAAAAAGCAAAGATTAAAGTGAGCAAAATAAAATGTGCTATTTTAAATGATACAATACCTAATAATTCTTCATCTAGATGTTGCGGTAAATTCATTATGTAATCAGTGAATACTGTCTGTACATTTTTAGTTTCATTTGAAATAACTACTGCAACAACTGTTGTACAATAGATAGCAAAACAGCTAAATAAATAACTTTATATTGAACATGTTTAATGTTTGCAATGTTTTAGTCCGCCAGTGGAATCTTTAAATGGTTACCGAGTGACATGCTATAAAGTAGATATTCTTTGAGTTTTGCTTCTGTAAATTTTAACATGTGTTTTAAGCATGTATTTTAATATCACTTATTATTGTGACAACTAATTCACACTTTAAAAGTATCTCAAAATCACTGATCAGATTACAGTGGTTTACATAAATGGAGCATTGCCAGTGATTTGTTTTGGAGCAAGTAGATAGCCAATGTGAGTTTTAATAGTCAACCTTGTGATTTATGCTCAATGCTTTATCTAGTGGGCACATTCATGTTGAAGATTCTGACAGCTTGATAAGGTTACAATGTGACCTGCACATTTACAGTGTAATGCAGAACACTTTCCTGAATAAAAACACACCATTTGATTGAGTTTCTAGCATTAGATTTTCTTCCATTATTATTATTCTTCCATACAAAATCTCTCCAGTTCAGTTTAATTGGATGGCTGCCGAGTATAGACAGCCTGCTTCAAATCATCCCATAGATTTTTGATGATATTCAAGTCAGGGGACTGTGATGGCCATTCCAGAACATCGTACTTCTCCCTCTGCATGAATGTCTTTGTAGATTTCAAACTGTGTTTTGGGTCATTGTCTTGTTGGAATATCCAACCCCTGCATAACTTCAACTTTGTGACTGATGCTTTAACATTATCCTGAAGAATTTGTTGATATTGGGTTGAATTAATCCGACCCTCGACTTTAACAAGGGCCCCAGTCCCTGAATTAGCCACACAGCCCCACAGCATGATGGAACCTCCACCAAATTTGACAGTAGGTAGCAGGTGTTTTTCTTGGAATGCGGTGTTCTTCTAACGCCATGCAAAGTGCTTTTTGTTATGACCAAATAACTTAATTTTTGTCTCATCAGTCCAAAGCACTTTGTTCCAAAATGAATCTGGCTTGTCTAAATGAGTATTTGCATACAACAAGCGACTCTGTTTGTGGCGTGAGTGCAGAAAGGGCTTCTTTCTCATCACCCTACCATACAGATGTTCTTTGTGCAAGTTACGCTGAATTGTAGAACGATGTACAGATACACCATTTGTAGCAAGATGTTCTTGCAGGTCTTTGGAGGTGATCTGTGGGTTGTCTGTAACCATTCTCACAATCCTGTGCATATGCCGCTCCTGTATTTTTCTTGGCCTTCCAGACCTGCTGGGTTTAACAGAAACTGTTCCTGTGGCCTTCCATTTTCTGATTACATTCCTTACAATTGAAACTGACAGTTTAAACCTCTGAGATAGCTTTTTGTAGCCTTCCCCTAAACTATGATACTGAACAGTCTTTGTTTTCAGATCTTTTGAGAGATGCTTTGAGGATTCCATGTGGTCACTCTTCAGAGGAGAGTCAAAGGGAAACACAACTTGCAATTGACCACTTTAAATACCTTTTCTCATGATCGGACACACCTGTCTATGAAGTTCAGGGCTTAATGAGCTAATCCAACCAATTTGGTGTTGCAAGTTGTCAGTGTTGAGCAGTTACATGCATTCAAATCAGTTTTTCACATTTGATTTAATTTCATACAACTAAATATTGCTTCTCTAAAAATCTTTGTTCGGAAAACAACCCAGTACTCAGATTTTCCTAGGAAATGAAAAAACACTTTTATCTTTTTTGTTGAAAGTAGAGTAAATTATTATGCAGGTTGATAGAGGTTCCCAAACTTTTTCATATGACTGTAGTTTGTATGTTTTCATTAGAAGGGAAAAGTTAGGTTACAGTGTGTAAATGAGTTTTGCATCCCTGATGATGTGCATATATTTGATAGCAAAAAACACTATATACTTTTGCTGCTACCATTTGAGTTGAAATGTCCTCCTTAAGCATTGTTCAGGTCATAGCTCTACTAATATTTTATGCTACTGATAGTGTAACACATTCCTGTATTGGGGTAGAAATGATTAAATAATGTTTTAGATCACCCAGAAGGTTATCCCAGGATATCACCTCATAAAAATATTATCCTTATGGTAAGTAAAATTTTAGTTCTAGGGATGTGCCTAAAATTCTGGTGTATAGTATGATGCGTTTTAATTTTTGATGAAGGCAAGGCAATTGTATTTATATAGCACCTTCTATAATGTAAAGTTATTTGTGGCAGCTTTACAGATTAACACAAGCATAACAAGTTACAATTAAAATTGAGTGCTAATAAACATCAGAAAATAGACATAGAAAAAATAGAGATACAATGATTTAAAATATATTTACTGTAAAACATACAGACTTGTTTTAGTAAGCATTTTTTTTTTAATATAACAGTTCTTGCCCCATTCAGAAGATCGCATTCTTATTACTGGAGCTGCAGACTCCAAAGTTCATGTTCATGATCTCACAGTGAAGGAAACTATTCATATGTTTGCTGATCATACCAATCGGGTGAAAAGAATTGCAACAGCCCCAATGTGGCCAAATACTTTCTGGAGTGCAGCGGAAGATGGAATCATAAGGTAACAAAATGTTTTGCTTTGGTAATGTGTATGTGATGCTTATTTTATTTTCAAACATAAAACGATTTCTAAAAACTCCATTCTTTTGTCTCCATAATGCTTAATTATAAATGGTTATTTTGTTCACATTTTAAGTCTTAACTTGTTTTCTTTTGGAAATAAAATATGTATTTATTTATTTTTAAAGTGAAAGAAATATGCATAACCCACCCAAAACTAATTGTTTTACCAGTAAAAAATAGTTGCACACTGAACAGCATCCTAAAAGTTTATATCATAAGTCAACTTTTTCAAGTTTTTCTGAGTAATACTTTGAGGTTATGTCTGACAGTCATTTTCAAAATCTTTATTTGTTGTACACACAGGTTAATGGCAGCGTCTTATCCCTCAATAAGTTTAATCATGAAATATAACCAGTGAACTGTAATATGTCAATCTAGCTCTTTTTTTCCTTTGGAATTAATATGTTCAATAATTAAAGTAAGAATCTTTTTTCAATTAAATACATTGGAAGTATAACTACTAATACTATAAAGTAAATATGCTTATGTTGATAACTCAGTTATTCAGTTTTAAGTTTACATTAATAAACACATTATCACATAATGACTAATAAACTAAGAATAATAAGACAATAATTCTTAACCCACTCATTTCAATTCATGATCATGGAAGCCTTTTCTGGCAGCATTAGGTGTAAAACTACTCTGGATTAAGCTCCAGTCCATTGCAGGGCACACTGAATTGAAGTCAAACAATCAGAGCTTAACTTCTTGTTCAGTTCCTTAGGATTTATGCAAAATCAGTGTTATTTTGCTTTTTTTCCTTTTTTCCAGGAAGGGCTTTGTTTCAAATATAGCTGTTGGTATAGGTGTAATGTATATTTTTTGATTTGGAGAGTTCACGGTACCAAAGTTTAAATGTATCTTTAATGCCCAGAGCCTTACCCACTGCATCACAGTAACCAAAGCAAAAACTTTAAAGTTGTATAGCACTAAAGAGATGTAGTTGCAAAGATAGTTATTATTCCACATTTGCCTCCATGTAAGAGGAGCGATACTATGAAAAAGTTGAGCCCGAGATGGTTACACAAATGTTGTGAATGACTTACATCAAAAGAAATACATATTTTGAAATTATGTAACCTGGCTTAATGTTTTGTAAAACTTTATTATTTAGTGTATGGAAGCACTCAGTTTTCCTTAAAGACGAAGGACCCAAAACAACCTGTTGAGTGTCCAATCAGGGAAGTTGTTTAGCTTTTGCAGTACACTTTATACATAATTGGGCAGTAACATTAGAATAGTTATTTCTACTATATACACTGGAAGTTTTACTTGAATTGGAAAGACTGATATGAAGCAGAAGTGCTTATTGTAAACTTTTATCTATGTTTATGTTTGTTTAATACCCTTTTTTGTTTCATACCCAGCAACCTACTACCCTCGATTTCAGGGTGTGCAGTTATTAGGATAATTATTGACTTCATAGAGACTGACTTGACCTGCCTTAGATTATCCACTTTTAGTGCTCCTGAAAAACTCATGTGTCAACTTGGCAAAGTGTTTAGGATTATAGTGGCGTGCAAGCAAATTTTCTAAAATTAGCAGTTTGGCATCCTTAAATGAATGCAATAGGATTTAAGTTCATTTCAGCTAAAGAAGTGAAGAGAGATGCTTTGAGCCATTTATAGTTAGTTCCTTTCTTTAGACTTTCACATTGATATTCATTTCAAAGGGGATTATGATTGTCTCATCTGTTTTGACTTATTTTAGCATTGACTTTGCTCAAATGTACAATAAACAGTATGTTGATGTAATCTGGCCTTTCGGTTTAAGGCACTTATAAGTGATCTTTGTAATTCATCTGTTGAGGTCTCCTACAAAAGCAAGATTGTAATGCCCTATCTTCTTTGGCTGCTTTACATTATCATTAACAGTACCAGCTGTTTTTCTTAAAATGTTTGTCTGTTATTTACAATTATTTATATTTATTGTGATATTATTGTCTGCTATAATCTGCAGTTGAATCTTTCTCTGGTGATCTGTGGCCACATATATAACATCATGCGTAGAACTCACACAAAACATTGTCAACGAACAAAACTGGAAATGTGCTTACACACAAAAAAATCCAAATGCATAAAATTGTGTATACACCAAGTTCCATGCACCTCCCCTTTATAAACCCCAATGAACGTGAAATTTAATGCACCTGCACGCACCTACAGTCCCACCCTGACTCCTCCCATAATTTTGCATATTTGAATATGCAAATCAATATAAATAGCCACTTTCATTCCATGTTTTGTTAAAAGCACATATAAAAAAGAAGAATTTCAGCAAATGCAAAGTGGAGGCAAGGAAAAACAGAGGCTTAAGCAGTGGTATAAGCAACAAAAGAAAGTTGATCAAATGATACAGAGTGGCGGAGACACTTGAAAGTTCAAGTTCAGAAAGTCGCACAGTGCCCAGTATAAAAAAGTGGTCAGATATCAAAGTTGGCGTGAAAACTTGAGTTCCAGCCCACATTCTGTTTATTCCATTTCAGACAATATTACAAACGCTGACCCCAGTGCCCAGGACACAAATCCACATGGTGATGGTGTTGCTGTGCTCCGCACATCTTCAGGCACTGGCTGTGCTCACACCTCTGCCTCAGAGTTGCAGTGTGTACAGTTAATCAGCAGCTTTAGTCAGAATATGCTAAACTGAAATAGTGAGTCTTCAGCCGGGATTTGAAAGCTGAGACCGAAGGGGCATCTCTTATAGTAACAAGCAGACCATTCCACAATTTAGTGTCCCTGTAACTAAAAGCACAACCTCCCACTGTTATTTTAGTAATCCTTGGAATCATAAGCAGACCAACATCCTGAGATCTTAATGTTCTGGTTTGTAAGCCATGATAAGTTCAGGCAAGTAAGCTGGACCTTGGCCATTTAAGCCTTTATATGTTAAAAGGAGGATTTTGAAATCTACCCTAAACTTAACCAGTAGCCAGTGTAAGGATCTAAGAACTGGAGTTATGTATTTGTATTTTCTTGTTCTTGTAATAATTATTGAAGGAATATTTTAGATTAACTGGAAGCTGTGTAAAGAACAGTTTGAACATTTAGTGGACAGCAAATTACAGTTGTTAATCCTACTATAAATAAATGCATGAATTAATTTCTTAGAATCCCGCTTGTTTAGAAAACACATTAATTTCCCAACATTTATAAGATGGAAAAACATGATTTAGACAGATTTGAAATGTGCACTTTAAATGATGTGCTAGAGTGCCTGTGGGGTTGTGTTTAGACATTTTTCAGGAAAATAAGTATATACAGTAAGACCCCGCTTAACGTGGGGGATACTTTCCAAGAAATCCCAGCACTTAACAAAACAGTGTTAAAGGAGGTCATCTTAACACGTAAATAATGGGGATAGGTGAAACAGGACAGAGGAAAAAAAAGTATCATCTTTTTTTTGTTTTATTTTGTAACATGTACAATTACTTTTTTATTACATTAATTATAGACATTTTTTATTGCTAATATCTATTTTTATTCATCAGTCATTCATTAAAATCTAAAATATATGAGTAAATACATAATTTGTTTGTGATGAGGAAGGTTCTTCCTCATTTAACACGTTTTGTTTTTTGTGAGGAAGTCATCTAACATCATTGACCTTTTTTCTCTGTCGTTCAGCAAGCAATTGTTGATAGCAAGACATTGCATCAATGACACTTCATCTTGCCTTTGGACTTATAGCAAAATGTGGATCGTTTTGTATAAACTGATCCATAATTTCCTAAATAGTTCCTTTTGTTCTTCATCTTCAGAAACGCTAATTTGGCGTTCACCTGCATCTAATCGTCTGAGCACCTGCATTGTAGTTTCCAGCAAAATGCTTTTTCTTGTCATTTTACTTTCTTTTTCTTTTCAACCACTCATTTTAAAACTAAAAAGGGAGAATTGTTATTTATTACAGTAAAATAAAATGTTATATTTATATCCTTACACAATAACGTTGATGACCAATCATAAATGAACAGTGATGCAGCAGGCATACATAATGTACTGTACTGCACTGATATCAAACATGCCGCAAGACTGCATGTGAGTATCTAATCAAGTCGTGCGATTGTGGCAAAAAGCGCACTTTTATGTGACTACAAAGTGAATCAATGAATAATTAGAATTCAGGGAAAAAAACACATAATACCGTAACAGCGCTAAATGGAGCAGCATTAAGCGGGCTCTTACTGTATTGATTTTTGGCTTTGTGAAAATCTCATCCCAGCTTCATTAAATTCATGTTTCCTCCATTCAGTTGGTATAATTTTATTACAAATAGTTACTCAAACTCTGCTACTCAGACGCCTATGCCTACGAAATATGCAAGTTGTTTATGTTTTCTCCTGGTATATTTCAGGTGGTTGATATTATTTTGCTTAATTTTTATGCTATGGTTATAATTGAATTTGCTTTTTTTGCATCCATATTGCTTGTTTCTCCTTCATTGACAACTTAAGTGAGGTTTGTTTATATCTACTCTCTTCAAAGGTAAACACTAAAGGGATGAGTAGAGTCAGAGGCACCACACATTAACAGCTTTTTCTTTTGTATACATACAATCATTACAGTTATACTGTAATGGTAATAGATTGCTCATGGCTTTACAAACTAAATCGTTTTCTTTAAAGTTGCTTGCCTCTTTGTAATTTGGTTTGCATTTTGTGAATTTTTATTTTTTCTTGTGAAAGACTTTGACTAGTATTCTGTTGCTTTATTTAAGTTGTTATTCTTAAAACCATTTTATATTTATTACCCCCCTCCAAACCTATTTACAGTATTTAAATTAACTTATTTTTATGCTTTATTTTTTCATAAATCTGCATTTTGAATTAATTTTGTTGATATTTCCTAAAATTAAGATATTTATTCTTGGTAATTGTCCTGAAAGAAAGTGCAAGTATTTGTTATAGTATGTGCGGAAAATTAAGTGACACACCTTTTTGTCTTATAATATTTTAATATTTTACCCTGAGTAAAACCATTTCAGTTTACCAGATATTTCATCCATCTTTTAGGTTTTTGTACTTATTTTTTCATTTCATGCTAAAAATTAGCTATTTTTTATGCCATTGATCAATAAAGGCTGATACTTTATGTATGAAAAATGAATGAATAATCATTTTGTTTTCTTTTTTTTTTTTTTTTTTTTTTTTTAAACTAATAGACAGTATGATCTTAGAGAGAGCGGCAAGCGGTCAGAAGTAATGATTGACCTTACAGAGTATTGTGGGCAGCTAGTAGAGGCTAAGTGTTTAGCAATCAATCCTCAAGACAACAATTATCTGGCTGTCGGAGCCAATGGACCCTTTGTGCGGCTGTATGATATTCGAATGATCCATAGTCATAGGTAAGGCTGGCATATTGATACCAAGATTCTTATTTTGTGTAAAAGAAAGGGGGTTTGTTGGAAAATATTAGTTCTTTTGACAAATATGTATACACATTGCACATTATTTTAAATGCATTTTCTCCATCCTGGACCTTTACCATGGTGGTTAGGCTTGTGTATCTTTAGGATGCTCAGAGGTAGGTGGTGTGCAGCTTTGTGTTCCTGGTTCCTGATGAAAAAAGGCTTCACAATGACCCTCATGATGTTATAAATTAAAAAAAAAAAAAACACACACATAACCCAGCTGGGCTCATCCTGAAATGGTGATGTGGTGATTTCTTGTGTACTCACCACCTGCAAGGTAAAAAGTGAGGGTTAAGTGTGATGCCAGTTTAGTGGCAGACATACGAGGTGGGAAAGACTTCAACAGAATAGACCCTGGTAGTGGAGACTGGATTTGGGAACTTGGAACACTACCTCTCTGGTGGGGAAGGATCTTGTCCTGATATGGAAGGTGGACAAATGCCAGCTAGGTAGAGTTAGTATTACCTCAAGACATAGCATAGGTTCTGGAACCAAACTTCTTAATCAGAGTTGGTCTCTCTCCTACTCTGGAGTTCCAGTATGCAAAAGGCATTGAGCAGGTGTGAAGATATTCACAAGTGCCTGACTGAGGGCCATGCAATTGAAGTATTCCCCACTGGATGATACTGTTGCATTACTGAGGCTACAAGTTACAGAGAGGAAGACTCTGACTTTTGTTTGTGCATATGGACCAAATAGCTGTTTGTAATATATATAATGTGTGTGTATATATGTATGTGTGTGTGTGTATATGTGTATATAT
>JANRMT010062849.1:20631172-20675814 GCA_026402145.1 Polypterus bichir lapradei
CATGACCCTCTTCCTATTGAAAAAACAAAAGTTGGATCCAAAATGGCCGACTTCAAAATGGCCACCATGGTCACCACCCATCTTGAAAAGTTTCCCCCCTCACATATACTAATGTGCCACAAACAGGAAGTTAATATCACCAACCATTCCCATTTTATTAAGGTGTATCCATATAAATGGCCTACCCTGTACATTTATCCACATTTAAACATAGTTTCTGTTTGTTATGTTGGTTCGACAGATTAATAACTGATCTGAGAGCTCAAAAACAATGCTGTACTTTGAAGGTTTAGCATGTGAAACACCTACTATAGCTTCATGCAAGGATGGTGTACTACCTAGACAAGCGAATTCTAGATGGAATCAAGGCGCAGCATTTCAGTTTATGAAACATTATTGAACACCTGTTACATTATTTAACAATTAAGGTCACGTGTATCCTTCTGATTATGTGTAGAAAATGCAAAAAGAAACATATGAGGATTCTAATAATGGCATAAATTCAAAAGTAACACTAGAGCCCTTAGCGTCAAAATGAGTAATATAATACTCCATAAATAAGGAGATCAAGATAGTGTATAGGTCAGATAACTCTGTAAAAGAATTAAACTTGAGAGAAAAGTATACACTTATAATAAGCATAGGAAGGGTAATTTTAATTTAACTACAGAGAAACTAGTGTCATTATGTTATGTACATACTGTAGATGCAGTTTAAGAGTGTCCTCACACTCTCAATTTGTTTTGTGCCCGAGCATGTTTGTCCACATGTAACTCCACAAAGTCTAGTTCGTTTAACTAGCGTGATTGCTCTGTGCCAGGCCAAATGTATCGTGTCCTGTCCCTCTTGGAAGAGGTGGGGCATGCACAGTTCAGTAGCATTGGGGAACAGTGTGATCGCTAAATGTGCCCAAGTACAGAAAACAGACATGACATCAATGATGTGATAAGTCAGATAGTGCAATTCCCATCTCATTCAATACCATTTGAGTTAAAAATGGTTTATAATTCTCACCTTACACGTGAATGTAAATTGTAGTAGGCAAGAAAAGCTGCAAATTCCTTTCTTAACATCATTTGTCTCTGTAAAATTCTTCTCATACGTGCAGTATGATTAACAGCAAAACACTACGCTGTATACTCAATAAATCTTTAAGAGGGTAGAGCGTTATCTGCCCTGCACGACTCCAAAACAACCACAAAATAAGTAAAATCATTTTGACATGCATGCTTTCATTCCATGTTCGGATCTTGTTTTGGCTTTACACAAAGTCGCATGGTCATGATGAAAGTGTTCCCAGGCCCAGAACATTAAGCAAAGTGTGACTGCAGGCCAGCGGGGGAGTAGGGAGGGGGGACAGTCGAGCTTGGGCATGGTACGGAACAAGCTAGCCTAGTGTGAGTACACCCTAAAACTTAAGTTAGCTATTTGCCAAGCCTTCCCCATGCCCAAAAAAATTCAGACTGGCCAATAACACCATACAGTCAGTACTGCCTTGCAGTAAGCTGACATCCCCTTAGTGTCTTAGGTTACAGACTACCTGACAGACAGAATGTAGTTTGTGAGGTTATAGAACTGGGTGTCAAAGCAAGTGGTCAGCAACACAGGCACTTGCCCCTTACCTCCTGCATACACAAAAACACACCATACAGGTGCCGGTCATAAAATTAGAATATCATGACAAAGTTGATTTATTTCAGTAATTCCATTCAAAAAGTGAAACTTGGATATTAGATTCATTCATTTCACACAGACTGATGTATTTCAAATGTTTATTTCTTTTAATTTTGATGATTATAACTGACAACTAATGAAAGTCCCAAATTCAGTATCTCGGAAAGTTAGAATATCAATTAAGACCAGTGCAAAAAAGGATTTTTAGAAATGTTGGCCAACTGAAAGGTATGAACATGAAAGTATTAGCATGTACAGCACTCAATATTTAGTTGGGGCTCCTTTGGCCTGGATTACTGCAGCAATGAGGCGTGGCACGGAGTCGATCAGTCTGTGGCACTGCTCAGGCGTTATGAGAGCCCATGTTGCTCTGATAGTGGCCTTCAGCTCTTCTGAATTGTTGGGTCTGGCGTATTGCATCTTCATCTTCACAATACCCCATAGATTTTCTATGGGGTTAAGGTCAGGCGAGTTTGCTGGCCAATCAAGAACAGAGATACCATGGTCCTTAAACCAGGTACTGGTAGCTTTGGCACTGTGTGCAGGTGCCAGGTCCTGTTGGAAAATGAAATCTGCATCTCCATAAAGTTCGTCAGCAGCAGGAAGCATGAAGTGCTCTAAAACTTCCTGGTAGACAGCTGCGTTGACCTTGGACCACAGAAAACACAATGGACCAACACCAGCAGATGACATGGCACCCCAAACCATCACTGACTGTGGAAACTTTACACTGGACCTCAAGCAATGTGGATTCTGTGCCTCTCCTCTCTTCCTCCAGACACTGGGACCTTGATTTCTAAAGGAAATGCAAAATTTACTTTCATCAGAGAACATAACTTTGGACCACTCAGCAGCAGTTTTGTCTTTAGCCCAGGCGAGACGCTTCTGACGCTGTCTTTTGTTCAAGAGTGGCTTGACACAAGGAATGCGACAGCTGAAACCCATGTCTTGCATACGTCTGTGCGTGGTGGATCTTGAAGCACTGTCTCCAGCTGCAGTCCACTCTTTGTGAATCTCCCCCACAGTTTTGAATGGGTTTTGTTTCACAATCCTCTCCAGGGTGCGGTTATCCCTATTGCTTTTACACTTTTTTCTACCACATCTTGTCTTTCCTTTCGCCTCTCTATTAATGTACTTGGACAAAGAGCTCTGTAAACAGCCAGCCTCTTTAGCAATGACCTTTTGTGTCTTGCCCTCCTTGTGCAAGGTGTCAATGGTCGTCTTTTGGACAACTGTCAAGTCAGCAGTCTTCCCCATGATTGTGTAGCCTGCAGAACTAGACTGAGAGACCATTTAAAGGCTTTTGCAGGTGTTTTGAGTTAATTAGCTGATAAGAGTGTGGCACCAGGTGTCTTCAATATTGAACCTTTTCACAATATTCTAATTTTCCGAGATACTGAATTTGGGACTTTCATTAGTTGTCAGTTATAATCATCAAAATTAAAAGAAATAAACATTTGAAATTCATCAGTCTGTGTGTAATGAATGAATCTAATATACAAGTTTCACTTTTTGAATGGAATTACTGAAATAAATCAACTTTGTCATGATATTCTAATTTTATGACCGGCACCTGTATATCTTAAATACTTACTCATTTTGCCCAGAGGGGACTGGGCGGTCTCATGGTCTGGAATCCCTACAGATTTTATTTTTTTTTCTCCAGCCGTCTGGAGTTTTTATTTTGTTTTTTCTGTCCCCCCTGGCCATTGGACCTTACTCTTATTCGATGTTAATTAATGCTGATTTATTTTGTTTTCATATTGTGTTTTTTATTTTTCTATTCTTTATTATGTAAAGCACTTTGAGCTACTGTTTGTATGAATATGTGCTATATAAATAAATGTTGTTGTTGTTGTTGTTCATTACCCTTGTTAATCCTGTAATTATAAAGTGTGTACTATAAGTGGTGGTCAAAAGAAAAAATGCAGAGGCCAGGGGTGTGAAGCTTTTTGCTAGTGCAGGGTGAACCATCTCTATTTTAGTTTTGGCATATCAAAGGAGACAGTGATGGACCTCAGGAAGAGGAAGATTTTCTTGAATCCTATTGTCTCCCAGGGAGTAGAACGTGGCAGGGCTTCAGGTATGTAAGTACCTGGTGCACACCTGAACATAAATCTCTGCTTCAAATGGAGAAGCTATGTACAAAAATGGTCAGAGTCAGCTGTATTTCCTGAGGTGAGATGAGTTCTGTGGTATGAGTAGAACATGGAATAATATTATCAAACCTGCTTAATCCACCTTAGGGTGGGGCTGGAGCTTATTATAGCAGCACTGAAAATGAGGCGTGAAATAGCACAGAATGAGGTGCTTCATCCATCCATACAATATTGCAATCGTCTAACTAGTATTGTTTTGGGTATATGGGAGAAAAAGTAAAGTATCTGAAAGAAAACATAAGCACACATGGGTGGACACATTTGCATAATCCATATGAACAATGACCCAGCATGATATTCAAGCCTAGACTCTGTGAAGCTGCAGTACTACCACTATGTCAACCATAAGCTAAACATTTTATGCTTAATTTATATCATTGATAGAATTTATCACTTTTTTTTATACAGTAATCTGTTAGGGCAGCAGCATTAGTACCAACAGACCTAGCAAGTTAATAACAAAGGCTGTCTCTACTCTAGGGGGCTATGTTGGATTCTCTGAAACCAGTAGCAAAGAGGGGATTGTTAGCTAAATTAATAGCCGTCATAAACAATGTTTCGCACCCTGTGGATAACACACTGGTCATCCTGCAGAGCATTTCCAGCACAAGGCTGATTCTGTCACAGTGCTCTTGCTAATAGTATTAAGGATCGTACAACACAAATTACTAAACTATGCACTTTTCTTTCATTTTAGTGTTCACATTATCTGTCTGGAAATTGACTAAAAGTAAAAATCTAAAGCACTATAGCGTGAAACATTCACATTCAGTAAAGACATGCGCAAAACATTACGACTATCAAAGTTAAACAGAGTATTTTAAACTGATCTAATCACAGTCTGGCAGAGTTAGCAATTATCAACTTGGAAAAATCCTTTTGATAAAAAATTTTATTTGTGCACGTTTTTCTTTTTACCCAGAGTGAAGATATAAATGGACGTGTAGTCGAAGACATGGAGGGGGCAGCACAAGCTAATCAACGGAGGATGAATGCTGACCCTCTTGAGGTGATGTTGCTAAACATGGGCTACCGGATTACAGGACTTAACAGTGGAGGAACTGATGGATCAGATGATGAAGATGGCACAGAAGGGCATGTTCAGTGTCGACCCAGTTAGAACTAGGTGTGGCTGAAGAATTTGCTCAAAATGAAATTTGTCAGACTAGAACTTGATGGGGCTTTTTCCTTTGTGATAGACTGAGCAGTGGATGAAAGCCTACCTTTGTTCTACACTATGCACTCGATGTAACACATAATAGTGTAAATTTCTGCAAGTTACCTGTTTCTGCTAAGGACAGCTAAAATGTAAGAAATTAGAAAGGGGTGAAATATATCACAATTTAGAAAGAAATGAAAAATCTAGATTTTTTTTTTTTATACTTACTGTACTTTGGTAATTTGCGCTCGAGTTTGAGTTTTGTACCCTTACATCTTGCTAAACAGGGCATGCTGCAGCTTTGCACCTTTTAAATTTGTATTGGATAAAAATGTTTACTTGGGTTCCCTTGAGAAAGTGTAGTACTGTTGATTTCAATTGCCTATAGTGATTATTACAGGTTAAAACCAAATATACTGTGTGACGAGACAGAAGAGTTAATAAGAGCCCATATACTGGACAGTTTGTTTTGAAGCATACCTAGCAGTATATTTCCCAACTATTAAAATTACCTTTTTTGGGAATTCAGCTAAAGAAAAATAGAAGTGTGTATGCAAGCAGGGCCTACTTAAAAGTTTTCTTTTTTTGTACTACAGTTGGAATTTCAGCAAGCATGTGGTGTGCTTGTATGTTTTAAGGTGTATTTTTTTGAAATGAGCTACAAGTGTAAATCTGCAGGGTTCACAACAATACGTCTTTACTTAAAAAGAGCTAACAGCATGTTTCAAATAGTGGCATCAATTTAGCTAAAACCTGAAATGCTCTAAAAACATTTCAAGAAATTTATCTGAACGATGCTACTGGTACACCTGAGTAATAATGACTCTTTTTAGTTGTAATGAGGTTTAAATTTATGTACATGTATAGAGCAAATACAAAGTCTGCATTTATATTTGGAAAAAATAGGAATAGGTGTCCAAAAACAAAAAATATATCAATGAATGCACTTACTGTAGTATTTTTCTTGTAACATTAGATTTACTTTACACAAACTGTGTTTTGAAAAAGAATTACTCCTGCACTGTATGGATACTATGGAGCTCCAGGTAGAAAACCAATCATCATACAGTAGTTAAATGAAAATGACCTAGAGTGAGCACCCTGAAACAGCTTTAAAAGCAATGGCGTGTACGGTGGTTAAAGCAGTTGACCAGATACATTACTCTGACTGTCATGAATGTACCCTGCTCAGGATAATATTAGATATTATTTATTATTATCACAGCAACTTTAGTTTGTATTTCTTATCTTGTCAGTTAATTTTATAGGAACATAGTAATCTGAAATATATTAAATACTTGTTTTAATGGGTTTATGTTTCACTTAAATTAACCCTTGTTACACAGATGTGCTGCAAACCAGCAATGATTTCATTTTTGAGAGGTTAGCAGTTGCTTCCATACTAAGAAAAATTAAACTATCCCATACATCTTTTAAGTACATGTACAGTTTTGAAAGTAGTAGCAGTCATCCATTTTTATTTAAATAACTATTATTGTAGTGTCATAGAGACTTTTAGTGGTACCTGCTTACGAATTTGTATTAAATTTGATGCATTTTATAAATCTCAGTGCCTCGTCTGGGGTTTTAAAGTCGTACATTCATGATGCACAGTTTTCCAGTTTATCATTTGTGTTCCAAGGCAGTATGTGTCTAGAACACCCAGAGTAAGTAATGCCTAAGTGCTTGGAGGTTTTATTTTAGGCAGATCACTTGGTCGCATCAGCTTTTTATGCTTTAATTATCACGAGTTTGTCCTTATCATGCGTTTTGCTCTGTTGAGCCATGCCGGCAGTTATGTTTGTCTTTATTTTTAATTTTAGTAAATTATATACATTACTCTATTTATTGATCACTGGACTTTAAACAAGTCTGCTGTGTCTCTGCCACATAAAATTTGCAGTGAGAAATGTATAAAATTAAAAATTATACAAAGTATTTTCCTGAAAGCAGCTTCAGACTAGCTAAGTAGGAACATATGCAGAACAGGATAATCAATTTATAGGAATACATTATTAGGATTATTTCTCCAAATATGTAAAGTGCTGCACATGTGACTGTCTTAAATTAGCTTTTCAACTGTCACTTCACAGCACTTAACACACAGCACATCGTATTAAAAAGAAGTAGTAAAGGTATTTTATGAGGTATAAGAGTGTCAGGCGTGCTCTGCTTGATCACCTCTTCTCACTGTAACGCTTCATATTTGGGGAAAAATGATGAACACCTCCCTGTGTTGGGACTTTGTTGCTTTGTCAGGAATAATTCTTTGGAGTGTTCTACCCAGTAACCTAGCTTTGGGATTCTTGGTCTAAACCTGTTAATAAAAAAGAGGGAAACTATTTTATTTGCTGTAGTATATGGCACCATTAGTTTATTTAACGTTCTTTACAAAAGCATCAGAAATACATTTCTCAGGAAAGCATGCTTGTATTAAGTCAGATAGTGATGATGTATCAGTACTTTATTTGTGTCACATTTTAATACTGAAGAGAATAATGAAAATAGTAAAAGGGACTAAACAGTTCACTAAAACATCTAAAGTTGCCAAAAATCATACACATTTTCTCATTCCACTGTCTCTGGGTAAAGGTTTGTCACTCATCAGAATTCTTAGTAAAACGGGTTCCTCTAGCCAAAGTTGCGCAATTGATCTGTATCAGCTACACATAATTAAGCCAGCAATCAGATGAACTCATTTATACTTCTGTCCTTACTCAACCACAAAAATGAAAGATTTATCAACATTTTTAAATATGGTGTGTGTCCCACTTGTTCTCATTTTGAGACTGGTCATCACTTTCTAGCCACACTGTAAGCTATTATGTGTTTTTTGTTTTGATTTTTTTTTTTCCTTTTCAAAGAAAGGAGCAAATGTTATGAAGCACGAGCTTTGCATCATAATTATCAATCTGGTTATAAATGTAGCTGTTACGTACTGTTAGCACTCTAAAATAATCAAACAAAGTTGTTGTCCATTGTCAAACTCCACAAAAGTGTAAAAAAAAAAAAATAGTTACGATTGAACTCACAAATAAAAATAGAAAAAAAATATTGAAAACTTTTTGTTTTTGGTGAGAATATGGTAATAAAAATATGTATGATTTTTATTTAAATTGCTTTGTAATAAAAAGTTTTATTTGCAGATTGCATTTTTCTTTGTCTTTTTTTTTTCCTTTGGTTGGGGGGGGAATCATTGACTGAAAATAATCATTTTGCCTTCATACTAACTTCACTCATTCTGATCTGTCAACTTCTCCACTAGAGGGCAGCATGTTCTTTCACAACTTTACATAATGGCAGGCAGTAGACTCGAGTGAATTAGCTGTATGGAAAGCTTGATGATGTAAATATTTGTTTTTTGGCAAAAAACAGGAAAATAATGCACTAAAATATGGTTACATGATTTGAAGGTTCATAAATTATATTTATTCCAGTGTCATCTAATCACAACTTAAAGCCACTCACTATTATGTCAGGACGAGCCTTTCTTCTAAGGCCCAAGACTTTTGTTTTTGGCTACCAACATTTTGGCTCAGTTTAAGCAGCAGCAGCAGCAGCAGTAGAAGTTATTGTAACTAGTACAGGACACAGTGAGTCTCTTACCTGCATGTCTGAACAACATGTGATATGCCAGCAGCCTAGTGATAAATAAGAATGTATTAAAATACATAACTTAGTTGAATTTAATAGAAAACACTTTCATGAGGTGCTCTTTGCACCTGGTCCTCTAGCACTTCTTAAGTGATTCTTGCAGATCCTAAACTCTTGTGATAAAACATATAAGATATACAGAGTGAATTAAGTGTTCTTGAAGAATCTTTAGCAGGTTAAGTACACAGTGAAATACTAATGTTGACTTCTGCTTTAAAATTGTATTGTTTTACGTTACTGGGGTTCACAAATAAAATAACATACAGGAAAACAGTTACTCAGAACACAAAGCAGCATGTTTATCCTCCTACTGCACAACCATAGGTTTCAAGATTTTAAACTAATCCATACTTGGTTACTCTTCTTAAATCCCCCTTAAATAAGTATATAGTGTACGTATCCTGGATTAGGTGGTTAAAAGTTTTTAGATGTTTGGACGTGCCTACATATAGGGGGTCCATGTGTTACGACACAGTTCCATTCCTACAACAGTGATGTAACCCGAATTTCTCGAAACACACCCTACCCTAAGTCACTATCACTATCACTGTTACCTATCCAAACACATTTGCAAATTCATAATCTAGAACATAAAAACACAACTAAGCCACAGAAAAAGGAAAATGACATAAATATACTGCACTGTACACTGTGCTGTAGTAACAGAAAAAATGAGTGGGAAAAAAATCCTTTATTCCTTCTCACATCTCAATTTTTTTTAAAGTTTTTATGGGAGTGAGCGTTGTAAACTTGAAACATTGTATGTCGAGACGTAACCCGAGGACCCCCTGTATGGGTATGTAAAGGGAGACTTTTAAAGATTTTTTTTAGTCACATAGGAGGATTGTGCACTAGAATCACAGTCTAAAGTACATGTTGGTTATATCCAAACTACTATTTCATTTAACATTTTTAAACAAAAATGATCCCTGTCCATGCTAGCATTTTCACATCTCCATCCACACTAAAACAACCAAAACCAAGTATGACGTGCATGTTCATCTACACTGGGCAAGTGCGTCTTAGCAGAAAAATCCTTGAAGGAGGTGGTAACACCATAAGCCATGGGATTTGTCACAAAACTGTACTGATTGGTAAAGTATTTGCCTTTTTGTGCATGTATGCTGAATTTAAACTGTACACAATTAAATTTAGGTGGATACAGGTAAGCAACACCACAGGCATCATGGAAAGAAACTCTTCTCTGCCTGTGGAGTTGGGATATGGTTTTCTTCTGTGAAGGGCGACCAATCGGGAAACGAGATGTTGTAATAAGCAGGATCCAATCAGGGTAGAGCTACATAATAAGCACAACCAAATCAGAGCGTGATTAGAGTATGCGTTTTCAAAAGTGTACGTTTTCACCCATCACCACTGCAACACAGAGCCAGTTTTTTCAGAAGTATACAGCTCTGGAGAGCGTTTTAAAAAGTCACTGTTTTGGGGGGTAGAAAATGCTCGGGAAGTGTGAGAGAAAGGCAATAAAAGAGACTAATGTCTACGGTTTTAAATGGAAACACAGTAATGTGGACGTACCATTAGCCTGACTCGCTGTCAAGAAACAAAACAACATATAAAATTAACTGAATATCCATCAAATTCCAATGAACATGAGAAATATATCTTGTTTAAAAAGTGGTTGTTTTCTCCGTGAAGCGAAGGTGAAAGTGTTCTCTGCCATGCACTGGCACACCATCTGAGAATTAGTTGATACCTTGCACCCCCTTGCTGCCTTGCTGTGTTCTGGCTCAGAAATGTCCTATCAGAAATAAATTATGTTGATTATATCGCCGGCTGAAATAAGTTTTTACAGCAAAAAATCATAAAGTGTTAGAATGTAAAACAGTACAATTCACTAAATAGTATGTTATAAGAAAACACACTAAGTCTACTTTAAAAAAAAAAAAAAATAAGAAAATCAAAAAAATTAATTAGGTGCTTATTCCGAAAAAAATAAAATAAAAACTGAATGAATTGTGGGACCTTCATTATGAAGGTGGGTGCCTTTCTAAAGTGTCCACTCAATTCAGAGTGGGAACGACTTTGTCCTTTCTAATAAAAAGAAGAGTCCATTATGGCGTAACATTTGATCTGGGGCACACAGTGATAGACAGACGTCTGCTTCATACCTTTGACTGTGTCTGGCATCTTGCACTTTATAAACTTAGGTATGCACTGTGAAGCACTTCTTTAATTCAGTTTCTCTGTAACCTCACGGTTAAATGTTTATTGTGTACTTCAGGCTTGTCCATACAAAACATGTAGAACTTTACAAGAGAAGTACTTAACTGCAGACCACCTCCGAATGATAAGCATCAGAGAGCTTCTGTAGAGGGTCATCCTGCATCAGCAACACCAGACACAATGTCACTCCGCAGAAGGACACGCTCCTCATTGACCAGCTTTGTGTGGCCAAATTATCCTAACCTACTAGCTTGTTGGGGTTTTGGGGAAGAAAACAGAGCACGTTGCTTTATCTCCTCAAAAGCTGAATCCTAACGGAAAACTTCTCCAATTGTGATGTGAACTTGAAGCCGAGTTGAGAAAACTTTCAGAGTTCCTTTGGGGTTTCAATCTGAGAATGAGGCATGAAGGTTTGTTTTTTTTTCCATCGAGTAGCTATAATAGCCCAGTGCTTACTCTACTAGAAGAGGATAAAAAGGACAGCATGTACAGAGGACCCCGCTACTGATCGATAAGTATGCCAGCTGACATTTATAATGCATGCCCTCCGATTATGAACTTTAAATTTTTTGTCCCAAAGTACAAGTCATTTAAGTGGAAGCGTGTGGTCTCTAAGGCTTAATTGTCTCTGTTTCCATGAACAAGTATTGAAGTGCCATTTCAAACTCAGATCCCTTGGCTCCTATATGATGAACTTTCTGTGTCTCTCTTCAAGCATCTTCATTTATCAGTGTCTGCTTGGTTTTGCTGAATGGTTTGTTTCTTCAGCTTATGCAATTTATCAGCTGTCACCTATACTGAAGCTAAATGGCGTATTTATTGAAATAAACCATTACGATGGCAGACATGGCAACTTTCTGTATCTAGTTTACTTAAAGCAACTTCAGGATTAGAAACTGAACTCACTCTCGCATCCTGTCAGCCTGAACAGTAATTGGATGGATGGAATACAATTGACCAAACTTGGCTTGTTGTTACATGGCTGTTTAATCATGCAAAAATCTTGGCATGCCTTTTTGAACACATAAGTAAAAAAAGAATGAAATTACAATCAAGTCACATCTATACAAACTACATATAGGGTGTGTAACCGCTAGGGAGCACCACTGAGCCCCAAACAACAATACCCAACACAATTCCACATTCAAATGAACAATTTTTATTTGACAATGACACCTTTTCTACAGAACACCAACAAAAATACACAATCCACAATTCTCTTTCCTCCTCCAAGAGATTGTAGCCCACTGCCACCCGACTATGAGTTTTAAGTCAAACCCAGGACCTGCTTCTGGTCCTATCCAAGTTCTCTGAAGCACTTCCAGGTCGTATGAAAACTAGGGCAAGTCCTCCCCTGGCAGCGCCCTCTGGCAGTCCCCAAAGACCCCGACTGGGCTGTGTCTCCAGATTCCAACTCCCAGGCCACCCTGCGGGTTCCCTAATCAGGTTTAGCTCTGAGGAACACTGCCACCTGCTGTACGGGAGAATGAACTGCTTCTGGGAGTTGGTTCACCTGATCCTTCCATTATGGCCTCCTGGCCGGGTATGACTCCTTCCTTTATTCCTGCCACGAAGCCAGTCATTCCTTCCTGGCGCCTTGAGGTGTCGATAAAAAATAAAAGTTTTCACGTTTGACTTTTATACAACATTAAATCACAGTGAATTTAATTTGGCTTTTGCAACACTAAAAAAACTCATGTCAACGTGAAAACAGATCTCTGCAAAATGGTTTCAATTATTTACAAATATGTAACACAAAATAATTGATCACATGATCAACATTACACCCCCAAATCATCACTGGGTTAGCCAATCGATTTTAGACGACACCTCAATAGTTCAATGGAGGCTTCAGTTCCTTGTAGTCTAAATGCCCCTGACTGTATCTAGAAGGTCCAATTTGTGGTGAGTCAGTATGGTGGCCTAACCTACACAATGAAGAGAAAACAACTCTTCAAGAATCTCTGTGAAATGGTGAATGAAAAGCATAAGTCAGGGGACAGAGACGAGATTATGTCCAAGTCATTAAATATCCCTTGGAGTCCACTTAAGTCAGTTATTAAGAAGTGGAAAGAGCATGGCAGAGCTGTAAATATGCCAAGAGCAGGCCGTCCACAAAACTAAGTGATTGTGTAATTGGAAGACTAGAGAGGGAGGCCACCAGGAGACCAATGAGAACTCTGAAGGAATTACAAGCTACGATGGCTGAGACTAGTGAGACTGTGCAAACAACAACTGTTGGCTTCACCACTCACAGCTTTATGGGAGAGTAGCAAAGTGAAAAAACACAGACGGCGTCTTGGCTGGAGTTTGCCAGAGAACACGTGAGAGACTCTGAAGTCAGATCCAAGAGGATTCTATGGTCTAATGACACCAAAATTGAGCTTTTTGGCCCTCTAACTTCATGGCACGTTTGAACACTGTATACGGTATTATCAAAAAACACTGCACCATCTCCACTGTGAGCTTTTTGGCCATCAGATTAAACCTCGTGTTTAAACACTGTGGGTATTAAAAACAAATGTCAACACCATGCTATGGTAATGCCTCTCTGCAGCAGGCCCTGAAAAGCTTGGAAGGGTACATTGAATGCTCCACTCTCCATCTCTGTACAGCTTGGCTCACTGTCGCTAACAACTGCCAAGTCAGTATGCCACCTTGAAGGAGGTGATTGATGAGCACTCATCTTTTTCTGACCACATTTCAACTATTTCTCGTTCATGCAGGTTCACACTGTGCAACACAACCTGAAAATATACAGTATGCTGCAGAACTTCTGGTCCAGGCTTTGGTCTTGTTGCATCTGGACTACTGCAACTCACTTCTGGCAGGAGTACTATAGCTGCAAATGGTCCAGAATGCAGCAGCCCATCTTATATTTAACCAGCTGAGGCGGGCACATGTCACTCCTCTCTCTTCAGCTCGCTACATTGGCTCCCTGTAGCGGCACACATTACGTTCAGATCCCTGATGCTTGCCTACAGAGTAGTCAATTGGTCAGTACCTGTGTATCTGGAGGCACTGGTGAGGTGCTATACTCCTTCACGCCCACTCAGGTCTGTGTGGTATCAAGTCTCAGTCCAGACTCTTTTCCTGTGTAGTTCCTTGATGGTGGAACGAGCTGCCCACCTCCATCTGAACTGCTGACCCCCCCATTGTATTCAAGAAGCAATTGATGACCCATCTATTCTGTGAATATCTGTCGAATTGATTGGAAGTTACTTTTTCCTCTGTGATATTTTGTGTTGTTGGGTGATTTCTTGTTACATTAAGTTTTATTGATTGTTAATCTACATTTGTAAATTTATTAGGTATCACATTTTTCACTTGTGGCAATCAACTTTTGTGATCTGTCCTACTACACTTGCTGAACAAAGAGGCCCTAGCCTTATTTTACTCGATTATGTTTACTTCTTCTGCAAGTCGCTTTGGATAAAAGCATCTGCCAAGAAAATAAATGTGAATAAATGTAAATGTCAAAACAGAGAGAAATCCTGGAGGAAATTCTGACACAGTATGCAAGAAACCTGTGCAATGGGAGAAGATTTGTTTTGCAGCAAGACAACCCAAAGCATAAAACTAAAGCTACACAGGAATAGCTTCAAAACAGCAACGTTAATGTCCTGGATCTCAGTCTACTTGTGAATTTGCGGTTGGACTTGATAAAGGCTGTTCATTCACAATCCACTTGAAACCTGCCCGAGCTTGAGCAGTTTTACAAAGAACAATGGAGAAGAATGGCAGTGAGGAGATGTTCAAAGCTGACAGAGATCTGTGCAAACAGACTTAAGGCTGTTATGGTTGCCATCTGCTAAATACTGACTTGTAGGGGACGATTACTTATACAATCAGATATTTTGTGTTTTTTACAGTATTTGCAATTCATTTAAATCACTTTGCAGAGATCTGTTTTCACTTTGCCATTATAGAACCTTTTTCTGTTGATCAGTGTCAAAAAAAACAAATTAAATCTATGAGTCAACGTTTTATAGAAGGGGACCCCAACTCCAGTCCTGGAGTGATTGCAGGTTTTCATTCTAACTCTTTTCTTAATTAGTGACCTGTTTTTGCTGCTAATTAACTTTTTTCTAATTCATTTTAATTAACTTGCTCTTTAATGACCTCTTAGGCACAGCCATTAACAGTGTGTGATTCTGCGGAGAGAGTGTCCACCTCATCGAGAGGTTTACTTACCTTAGCAGTGACATTCATGTCTCTAGTGACTCTTCCTATGAAGTCAGTAGATGGATTGGGAGAGCATATGGGGGGGGGGGGGGTCATGAGGTCGCTGGAAAGGGGTGTGTGGCTCTCCTAATATCTCTACAAAAGGACGAAGGTCCAAGTCTTTAGAGTCCTGGTGCTTCCTGTCTTGCTATATGATTGCGAGACATGGACACTAAACAGTGACCTGAGACGAAGACTGGACTCCTTTGGTACTGTGTCTCTCTGGAAAATCCTTGGGTACCGTTGGTTTGACTTTGTATCGAATGAGCGGTTGCTCATGGAGTCCCGAATGAGGCACATTACCTGCATTGTGAGAGAGTGTCAGTTATGGCATTATGGTATTGTGGTGCGTTTACCCAAGGATAATCCAGCTCATAAGATCCTCATTGTTGGGGACCCCAGTGGCTGGACCAGGCCAAGGGGTCGCCCACGTAACACCTGGCTGCGGCAGATAGAGGGTCATTTCTGGAGGGTGGGACTGGACCACATGTCTGCATGGGGGGTTGCAAACCGGGATCCTGAGTTGTTTCGTCATGTAGTGGGTGCGGCAACGCTCTGTACCAGTGCATGCTCCTCAACTTGACTTGACTTGACTTAACTTGCTCTTGAAGACTCGGACCCCTTAATTGTTTCTTTTTCACTAATTAGCAGGCAAACAAAAATGAGATATAAAATAAATCAAAACATGACCAGCAAACTGTGTCCATCATACAATATCTTAAAATAAAGAAAGATGAAGGTCTCAGAAATGTCGATCTGCTCAGTCCCCAAAACATGCTCAGAAGGGAAAAACAACAATTTCGGAAATATCTGCTAATGCACAATGAGAGCAGCAACAAGCCTTGGAATTAAAGAACAGGTTTAATTAACAAGACTTGTCACCTAATTAAGCAACTGGTTGGAGTGAAATTTGTTGGAGTTTGAGGCCCTGACTTAGTTGGTCTTCTGTTGGCTCCCTCACTTCACATTTCATTTCTGTTTAGGTGCCATTTAAGGAAAGAAATGAAACAATTCAGAGGAACAATGAAGAAATTCAGGGGAACAAATCTTAAAAAACAAGTCATTTAAAATGAAAGGAAATTATTAGTGCAAAAACTGGCCACCAATTAAGAAAAGGGTTAGAATGAAAACTTGCAACCACTTGCCATCCTCCAGGACTGGAGTTATAGCAATAAAATGTGAAAACGCCCAAGGAGTGAATACTTTTTATAGACCATGGACTTAATTTCCACAGTAACACCAGTTGTCTGGAATTGCTGGAAAGGTTTAATAAAATCTTAAGTGAAGTGCTAATAAAGGAGTAGCTGAAAGCCTGCAGAGCAGTATGATTTATGTGAATTTGAGGTCTTAATGTTTTCTTGCCACACAGCTCCAGGGATCACCAAATATATATCTCTGCTGCCCGCTTGCCTCCACCCTGGAACACCAAATAGGTAGAGTTGATTCCAAAGGGCACCAATAGAGCCTAACTGCAGACCACCAGAGCTCCACTCAGTTACACTGAGGTTAAGATTTGGATTGTGGAAGGGTTATCTGACTCAGATAATGAACACTGAGTCAACTCCATGCACCCGGAGTTCCAGGGTAGAGGCTTCCAACTACAGAGGTACCAGACTCAGGGATCAGGGTTCTTTTCAGGACTGACTCTACCATATAACTAAGCAGTCACCTAGGGTGGTCAGGTTTTTGTGGGATGGCATTTATTCAGCTATAATAGATGTACTGAGTGGCATCTGGAACGTGTGGTTTGGGAAAACCTTGGCGTACAATATGTGATTCCCCCTCCCCCTCCTGGGAGCCCCATCTGTGTACGTCTCATACGAAAACCCAAAACACTCCAACCCACCCACTCTTCAATTTGGCATCTGTGTACAAGTCACTCGAGGGACCAAGGGTTTGGGCGCAATATTTTCACTTTTGCCTAGAGCAGCAAAAATGCTAGGCACTGGTCCTATTTCAGACCTGTTGTGTGGACTTTGCACAGTGTCCATGTTTACACCAATTTTCCAAAGATGATCCATTTCCACATCCCATACATCTATAAATTTAATTTTTAATTATTAGTCAATTATGCTGATAAAAGAGTAGTCTGTGATAGCCTTGCAGAAATAAATTTAATTTCCTATGAGCCTGTGATGAAAATAGCTGGTTTGGAAAACAGCTAGCTTACTGTCACCATCATCAGACAGGGGGCACTGACTCCTTTATTCCACATCATCACATGGTGTCGCTGGTTGAGAACCCAGGAACCTTTGAGTCTCTAAGCATCAGGTTATGCAGGTGAGCTAAAGAGAACATTCTTTGCCCAGTAGAGCTGAGTGAGTTTCTTACTTATACTTTAGCTGTAAGGGTATCACATTACATTCTCTCTCTCTCTCTATCAGCCTCACTGCCCCCTGCTACACTCCCCTCTGCTGAGCTATCCCAGACAAGCTCTTAGATGTTACCAGAGAGAAACCACCACACGCCAGGTTCACAATCAGCCTCATACTGTGAGGATATGAAATGCAGAGGAGAAGGAAGCCAAGTGATTTCTCTTTGGTGACACTCCGTATCATCAACATAAGCAAAAAGAGTCTAATATGGCCAATGCTGTCATATCTCTGTTATAAAAGGAAATCTTTAGACAAGACGAGACTATTTCCAAGAGATTTTTTCAAGTCCTGCGAGGCGAGAGACGAGACTTTTGGCATGCGATTTTTTCAAGTCCCGCCCTCCTCTCAACCATATTCAACCATGCACACGGTCCTCTCACCAGCCAAATGCTTTTGTCAGACATAGTTCCTGCGCTCTCAGCTCTTATCAATTTTTATGTTTTCCTCACTTTAAGTTCCCAATAAAAAAAGACTTATTATGTCCAAATCTTATTGAAGGGTTATCAACAGAAGCAATCCTAGCACCGAGAAACGATGAAGTCAAACGAATTAACGCCGAAAATGTCAATTGGTTAGACAGCAAAATGGTTAACAGACAACAGACTATGCTGAAACAGTTGGTAGTGATCATGTGGAAGATGAAAACATCAACTGTTAACACCATCTGGTCTTCCACTGGCCGAATTACTGTTGAAAAAAGGATTTAGGCCTACCCAAGAAAGGTTAATGTAGTACATCTTCCGCGGATAACATTAGACACCAAAAGAGATCTTGATATGCCATTCATATTAAAACTGTAACAGTTTCCCATTAGAAAAACTTTTGCAAAGACAATTAAATCACAGAGACAAATATTCAAAAAAGTCGGTTTATTTATTAGAGAGAGAGAAATGATATTCACTCACAGACAGTTATATATTGCTTTGTCACTTTGTAAGTCTAAACACAGAATCAAAATTCGGTGCCAAATTGATGAAAATTTAATAAAAAAAATTGCTTTTACTGAAGTTTTACAGTTTAAAAAGTATGTGTGTGTTGATTTCAAAGAACGAAATTGTATAATGCAACAGATAACTCTTAACGTAACATGAAACATAATTTACTTTCAAAATATTACGTTGTACTATTTTTTAATATGGTTAATTACTCGCTGTAATGTAAAATAGTTAGTTCTAATATGCATATGTAACAATTCCCATGAAAATAACAATCTGTTTAAATTGTACATCCGCATCCTCATACGCGAGCGAAAGAAACGCAAAGTGGCTAGCGCAAAGTGCCAGCCCGGGGGGTGGTGAAAGAAACGATAAATAGTTTTCTTACCAGTGTGTGTTTTATTTCCTTTTGTCATCATATGACTATACAGATAAATACCTGGGCAGCACAGTGCAGTAATAATTCCCACTGCTGCCTTATGGATGATGCCTCCTCAGTTTTAACACGTGGTTGCTGTTTATGTGGAGACTGCACATTTGCTCTAAATTTGTCTTGTTTTTTTTCCACAACTCCAAACCTACAGGTTAAGCCAGTAACAGCTCTAAACTGGCCTAGCGTGGCTGTGGCTATGCAGTGTCCTGGGCTGGCTCCTGCTTTGCACCCAGTGTTGCAAAAATATTTTCTGCCTTCCCACCATCCGAGGTGCATTAGGCAGGGTACAGAATGTTCATGTCATTAATGTTATGATCACATACAGGGTGGTCCAGATCTAATTATGCAATTATGAAAAGGCAAACACCTCGCACCCGCTGTTCGACTGACAACCGTCTCCCCGCCATTTTGGAATGCAGGGCAGATGCTGCCATCTATCGGCAGCAAAAAGATTTTTTTCTGAATTCTCTCTGTAATAACTTAATATGTTATAGCGTAATGAAAATTGTATAATTAGATCTGGACCACCCTATAGATACATAGTACATTCAGACAACTGTTAAGGGACAAAAGTTGTTGTGAAATCCTTCTCTGGGAATAATCAGACAAGCAGCATCTTTAACTAATTATGAATAGTTGTGTAACTAATATTTTTACTCTATTAACAGTAAGCCATCATAAAGCTGTACTGACAAAAGATGGTAAGGTTGACAGTCCGGGTACATGAGGCACTTTATAATGCAATAATCATGAAAATAGTTAGGGTCTCCAGCCTGGGTAAAACATTTTTTAATAAAAATAAATTGTAAATGAAAAAGAATTGGGGAAAAAAATGGAAGGACAGCTGATCTTTCCTCTTCAAATCACTTTGTGAGGTTCTCTAAAGTTCTCCTAAGGACTCCTGCTACTTAAATGTTGCATGCTTCCAGGCTGGGGTGCCTTTAGAGCTTGGGGATTGGAAGAGATGGTGCTTGGGTAGAGGTGAAGTGATGTCACACTGAGTTTGGTGGCTTTTCTGTTTGCCTGAGAATGAGAACAGACTTGTTGCTATAGAGACAGTGCAACCTCCATTACCTTCCCTCGTGCCCCTTCAAATGTTCTTCATAAGGCTCTTACAAGACTCATATCTTTGACTACATACATTCGCACAATACTTTAGGCCAGCCAATAAAATTATTTTTTAAACTAGTTAAATTGGCAGCAATTGTTTCTTTGCTCATGAAAACAATGCATAACATCAGACTAAATATAAATAAACCTGGATGCAATAAAAGGGAATAAGAATATCTTGTATTTTTCAAAATGTTAATGATATTTTGTGAGACAGCTAGAGCAACAAAGGTTTGGTTTCCAAACCACTTCTCAGGGCTCCTGTGACATGGCGTTTTAAGGTTCTGTGGCAGATTAGAGCGGGTGCAGGGTTTTGTCTTAGAAGAGTGTAGCACAGACCTCGTGAGTGTAGGAGTGTGTGGTATAGATGGGTGACCTTGGAGCACTTAACTGGGGAATGGTCAACATGTTCCCTGGCTGGCCCTTGTTGATGCTCTGGGCGTCATTGAGGAGGCATCTACACTCAAAAAATGATAAATGGCTTGAGGAGGTTGGAGTAAGAGAAAGAAGAAGAAAAGATTGAAGATAAAACCAAGGAAAAAGTGAGAGCAGGATCAGGTGATTAATCATGTGCTGGTTATTTAGTCAATTGTTTACTCATAAGCAAACAAGTGGGTAACAATGAAGCATCTGCTCCTTTCTTAGCCATTTGTGGTAGTGTCTGCTCATCATTTATTGTCTGTATTCAGACAAATGCCACATAAAAAGTGATTTAAAAAAAGCAAAACAAAGTAAGCATTTAAAGATACAGAAAAAAAGTACACAAATATTTTAATTTTCTGTAAGTGTAAATCTAATGATACTGCACTGCCCATTGTTGCCTCTGCAGCATTCTGCATATGCTAATATTGGAAGTAAGTCTTCTTCTCATCCAACTGCTGACACTAAAGTAGCGCTGGCACCAAGTGCTAGAACGGATGTTTTTGCTCTGTACATGGCTCTGAAAGATGTCTTCCTATCTTTAAAAGGAGCACTCACCTCACCTTTGCCACACTAGATAGAGATCTATTTGTGATATTACAGGCTTGCTGTTTTAATAGGTACTCCTGCCACAGGTTTTGCAGTTGCTCATTGGCCTGATGGTATGGTAGCTCATACTATGTGCTCCTCATCCCTGGCAGATGCAGCTTGTCAGCATTGTTTTACAGCATATTGGGCTCATTAATCACTGTATCACATAGTTATTTTTTCAATTCTGTATACAGCATTCTAATGGTGGTGGCACAGTGGTAGGCTGCATGTCCTGGGTCCTCCCTTTGTGACATTGCATGTTTTCCCGAGTCTGTGTGGGTTTCCTACAGTTGTTCAACAACCCTGCTCAGGATTAAGCTGGCTGAAAAAATGGAATGGTAGGGTACACTCTAAGGGTAGCCACACAAAATACTGACTTGTTACAAAAATAACGACTTATGTGTGTTTATTTTAAAATTGCATAGTGTATTAACGAGCATATCAACTCTTCCTGTCAAGATAACTCGTAGCTAGTACCTTTGCACAATACTGTATACAAAATGACTCTTGAGCGTTAACTTTAACGATGGGCGGGGTTTCTAAATGTCAATCAAGGCTCCGCCCTCCTAAGTAGAGAGGGTGGAGCCTGACCCGGAACTGCGACCAACTCGTTCAGTGATGGCGGAAGTGGTATCTGCAGACGCCAACATGAAGCAGTTCAACAGTGGATTTGAGCGGATGGATGTGGAAAGGAGTCGTTTTCCATACTGTATCGTGTGGACTCCTATCCCCGTATTATCGTGAGTGCACTGGAGAGCCTGCTTCACTTGCTTTTATTTCTTAAAGTGAAAGTAATGTGAGTGACGAGACTGGTAGCTAGTGAGGAAGCGATGTACCTTAATGGAAAACCCATAGTTGGAAGGTTATTTTGCCGTTTAAACCGGTATTCTAAATACATTTGTGACAAATTAATTTCATGTTGCCTTGTGCTTAAAGACAACGCTAAACACAAACGTAGTTCCTTTACTAACTAATAAAATGTCTCCAGTATTCGTTTATTTACGTTGTGATTATGAGAAGAAATTATGTCTTCAGCAATGTTATTGCATATCAATTCTGTGTGACAGTTTTTGACAGTAAGTAAGCCTTAGGCAATTAAACTTTACTGTTTTGCGGAGTCGATGAAACGGATCCTTTTAATATATTTCTCCCTGTCAGTTGAGGCAGCCAGTTTGATTTATTGGTTAAGAAATTGTTTCTGAAAGTATCAGGTATTTGAACAAGACACTTTTCACGACTGTTCATAGTTTTTAAGATTATGTCAAGTATGCTAAAATAAGTATGTGAAACGGTCATAGTAGATGTCAGTAGTGAAAGATGCCACATTCATGAAGTACAACAGGGACCGATCGTTAGTAATTGCACTGATGATATTGGACGTACTGTAATACGTTCTACATGTTTTATCTCTCTGTACATTTATATTTGTTTAACTCGGTTCGTCCAGTACAGAGTTCAGGCAGCAGTGGCTGCAGAATAAGAAATTGGAATGAATGGGGTACCAGTCTAACCTAGAAGCATTTGATATTGGACCCCAGAGAATTTAGGATTAAACACAGTGTTGAACAAATCATGGGGAGGGTAATGCATATTAAATGCACTTATTATTTGCTTAAAACAATAACGGTTTTCTTGCAGAAGAATGCAATATATATGCATTAAAAGTGTAAGGATTGCCCATTTTACAGTGACTACCAAGTTAAAGCCATTTAACCGTTTCTCACAAAACACCATTTCATAATGGCATGAAGGTAGTCTTACAAGGTACTGTATGAACCTTCCTAGTATGTCTGAATATTTTTCTGCATTCAGTATCTTGGGAGTGAAGAAAATATGTTCACACCAACTAAGAAATGTTAGTTCCAAAGTTTGTCAAGTACAAATCATAGGTTTGTATTATTATTATTGTCACATGTACAGAGTATAGTGACATTCTTGCTTGCATGTATTAGTCAATACTGAACATGTTTCATTCTCATAGTATTTTTGCTTAGAGCACTGCAGTAGTAAAAATCCAGGATAAAAAAAAAAAATCTTTTACTATTTTATTCTGCAATGCAAAGTATTCTGATGACTGCAGACATCGTTTTTAAAATATGATATTCAATAATTAAGGAAATAATTGAAGAGGGGAATGATTTCAAAATTAAGTATGATGTATAATTTGTTGGTAATTAAATATTTGGAAGCCTGTTCTACTCACAGAAATGAAAAGTCTGGGAAATTTTGATTAAACATGCAATGAAACCACACATCTGTACTGCCAGTTAGCCGTGGCCAGTTTAATATGAGATTCTAATCAGTGCAAGTCTCTGGTTACTTGAGCCACCTCTTCATACATTTATAAGAAAGTGCAGTTGTATGCAAAATAACAATATAATGTTAATCTTCTCTCCAAGATAGAAAAGCCTACCATTGTATTGTATGATCAAATGATTGTTTATTAAAATTGACATCTTAATTATTTTACTGTGAAGTTTCCAAATAACATTTATGTTCAAGTATTCACAAACACATTAATACTGGCCATGTGAGAACTAAGGGTTCTTAGTTGTGTGACTTAATTTGGAAAGACAATTAGGACAGTGGGTTTCAAACCAGCTGTTTGCAATCTTGTTATGACTGTCTTTGTCTATTTATTGTTTTTTTTTTTTCCTTTTTATTTTTCAGATGGCTCTTTCCTTTCATTGGTCACATGGGAATTTGTACATCAACTGGTGTAATCCAGGACTTTGCTGGACCATACTTTGTCTCAGTAAGCTTTGCAATCTCTAAATGTCCAGATAGTATATGACACAGTTGATTATTTTAAAGAATATACATTTTCTTCCTCCACAGTCTTTTAAAATATTTCAGTACAAGTAAAAGCATTTTGAGAGTTTAATGGGAGTTTGTGCAGCCTGTGTAGTTTTTCAAACAATGAAGAGGTTTCTTGCAAGCTCTGAGTGGATATTTGAGCATGACTCTGTACTGAGCATAGTAATAAGGCAGAGGCAGAACGTGTGCCTCTCTAGAGGTGCCTTTTTTAGACTGTGATGTCATGTGATGAGTTAAGAAAATGTAGTTGTATTCAGTTGGGTTTAATTGTTCAACATACTTTCTTCCTGACATCCCAAGTGAAAAAGAAAAATAACTACATGCAGTAGAAGGAAATAATTTATTTCAAAAACAGCCCCAGTGAAAGACTAGATTGTTGCATTATGCCTTTTCTGTGAAGGAACCTACAGCCCATTTGCTAAGCTGTTAGTCTTTATGACATTGCACGTTCCTTGCTGCACACACATAAATTTTGTAGTGCAGTATCCACAAAGTGTTGCACCTCTGGATTTTATTATTTGAAGCTATCATTTGGTTGCACCTAAACTGACAGGACGAGGTTTGATAGACAAACATTGACTGTTTTAGGAAATGCTTGAATTTTCCAATTATTTATAGCATTGGATTGTTATTTGTATAGATTTTTATAGAAGTGTTTTGATCATGACTTAGCATTGTGAAATTTTCATGTTTAAGGGTTCTTTCTGCATAGCTTGTTTATATCTGTCAATGTTAATCTTAAAATTAATTGGAAAATTAAAAAATAAACCTGTGTATGTTAACATTGGACTCGTTAACCTACTAGGGCTGTTGGGTTTCATTCCAAACAATTTCTTAATTAGAGGATAATACTTGCTGTTAGATTAAATATGTCATTTAATTACACATCTTGTGTCAATTCTTGCTTTTTTGTGTAAAACTGTTTGACCAGTGTATATTTTACTTTTCTGAGAAAACCAACAAATGCATATTGGTATTTCTCCTATCTCAACAATTTATTACTGCAGCTCCATTTTGATGATTGGTATGTACGTATTTGGCAGCTGGGTAAGAAAAAGAAAACACTTAAGGACTTAAAATGTCAACAACCAAATTAAGCAAAAATGTGAAATAGAAGCAGCTTGTGCATTGAAATATATGATGCTTTTACACCTCTGTAAATAATCACTATTGGAGATGGGGGGTCGCATCCTGGTGCTTCCTACACTGAGTTTGTATGTTCTCCCCTGTGAGTTTCCTATGGGTGCTCCAGTTTCCTCCTGGATGGAATTGTTTTATGATTTCATATAGAAAAGTATAACAAGTGTTCTGAAAAAAATATAAAGAAAATTAACAGCAGACATGCCATGATTTGCTTTCTAGTCAAGACATTGGGTTTTATAAAATCTGTTATCCACATGAGAACTTAATGTGACTTCGGAAATGTATTGTTACTGCACAAGGCATCACATTAAAATATTGAATGGATTAATATGTGTACAAGTCTTTTGTCATGCAGATAATTATGATGACTTTCAAGGTGATCAAATACTTTTGCATGCCACTGTAGCTGTAATGAATAGAGAACAAAACTGTTTTTAATGCATGTTTGTCAGTTTCATAGGAAAACCAGGTTGTTTAACTATTTTTAACTTTATTTTATTTTTTTGTTATTTTACAGGAAGACAACATGGCTTTTGGTAAACCAACAAAGTAAGCATCTTAAACAAAAAATTGTTTATGTTTAATTGTATCTGCACCAGTTCTGTATCATCAGCTTCCTTTTCACGAGCGTTTCCAGAATTACAGAGTATGAACTGTCATGAGGGACCAGTGCTTTATAAATCTCCCTAATAGGCTAGGCCTTTTGATATATAGTGGATGATATATGGGCAACAATTAGTACAGCTAACTCTTGGCTTGTCTGAGAAGTTGCAGAATGAATGGACTTAACTACCTGCAGAGTCTCTGGCATTTCAAGAATTTGAGTATTGAGTCTACCATTGGGCGGTGGGCACAGTGCAGGACATAACATTTTCCCACAACCTTAATTTCCAGTACAAATTGTGGGTTGTTAACGCTTTAAAGAAAAATTCAGGTTTGGTTAACTAAAAGTAGAACCTAAATTTTAAACTCTTTAAAGAAAGAAAGAGCTTAAGGAAAGCTGTTTCATTGTGCAGCTACTAATATATTTTAGATTTGTGCGATTTGTGTAAGTTTATGTAAAATCAAGGTGCTTCTTTGTAATTTCTGTTTCTTGTCTAAAATATATTGCATGGATCATCTGTAGATGCAAGCTATTTTTTACTAGTTGCTTGAAGGGTGGGTGGGTGTGTGTGTGTGTTGGTTGGGGAGCTTGTTGTTTTGTAATCTGTTGATCTCCATGTCTGTGATTTTTAAAGTGCTCTGTAAACAGAATGTGCTTCTATTAGTTAGGTAGAATGGATACTTTATCTGGAATATATGCACCCCAGAAACGGCTGAGCACTAACAGTGTGCCCCTTTGTTGTAACAGATGTGTGCTGGTAATATTATACAGCTTATAACTTTTTTTAAATGTATATGTTACAGTTATTGGGCAGTCAATAAAATAAGTTTGATAAACAAGAGGAACTGTTCAGACTATCAGAATCATTTAGTTAGCAGATAGCTAACCTGTCCCAGTATCTCATCAATATAATTTATCATGCTCTGCACTACAACTATATATGTGTTAGTTTGCTCTAGATTTTCATAATCCTTTGTGTTAAGAGGCACTTCCTGAGCTCTTTCTTGGGAGATGCAAGTACTGTATATTACTTACTTCTTTTAAATACTGCACACTTCCCCATAATTTCCACCTCTACAGTATCTGTGAGTTGTTGGGAATGTGGAACATAACATTTTATGAGATGTGATAGTAAAACTATCCATCGCTTCCAAAAATGTACTTGAACCATCTCTCAGAGTATTAATTGGGATATTTTTGTTTATTTAATAAGATAATTATGAAAATAAGTAATAGCTTAATATTTAATATCTGATAACGTTTTGGCAATAGATTTAACAAAATTAAGTGATTCAGTATAACTTTTCATCCATTTTTGTTTGTGAAACAATATTGTTAACTATACTCAGCAAAAAAAGAAACGTCCCTTTTTCAGGACTGTGTATTTCAACAATAATGTTTTAAAAATCCAAATAACTTTACAGATCTTCATTGTAAATTGTTTAAACAATGTTTTCCATGCATGTTCAATTAACCATAATCAATTAATTAACATGCACCTGTGGAATGGTCGTTAAGACCTTAACAGCTTACAGAAAGTAAGCATTTAAGGTCACAGTTCTAAAAACGCAGGACACTAAAGAGACTTGTCTACCGACTGTAAAAAACACCCAAAGAAAGATGCCCAGGGTCCCTGCTCATCTGCGTGAACATGCATTAGGCATGCTGCAGGGAGGCATGAGGACTGCTGATGTGGCTAGGGCAATAAATTGCCATGTCCACACTGTGAGACGCCTAAGACAGCACTACAGGGAGACAGGAAGGACAGCTGATCATCCTCGCAGTGGAAGACCACGTGTAACAACACCTGCACAGGATCGGTACATCCGAATATCACACCTGCGTGACAGGTACAGGATGGCCACAACAACTGCCCGAGTCACACCAGGAACACACAATCCCTCCATCAGTGCTCAGACTGTCCGCAATAGGCTGAGAGAGGCTGGACTGAGGGCTTGCAGGCCTGTTGTAAGGCAGGTCCTTACCAGACATCACCAGCAACAACGCCGCCTATGGGCACAAACCTACCTTCGCTGGACCAGACAGGAGTGGCAAAAAGTGCGTGAGTTTCTGCATGACAACAATGTCAGTGTTCTGCCATGGCCAGCGAAGAGCCCAGATCTCAATCCTATTGAGCACGTCTGGGACCTGTTGGATCGCAGGGTGAGGGCTAGGGCCATTCCCCCCAGAAATGTCCAGGAACTTGCAGGTGCCTTGGTGGAAGAGTGGGGTAACATCTCACAGCAAGAACTGACAAATCTGGTCCAGTCCATGAGGAGGAGATGCACTGCAGTACTTCAAGCAGCTGGTGGCCACACCAGATACTGACTGGTACTTTTGATTTTGAGCCTCCCTTCATTCAGGGACACATTGTGAAACATTTTTAGTTTATGTCTTATGGTGTTGACTCTTTTAGTGTTCATACAAATATTTACACATTAAGTCTACTGAAAGTAAAAACAGTTGAAAGTCAGGGGACGTTTCTTTTTTTGCTGAGTATATTTAAGCTTGCCTTTGTTTTTCCTTTATCTCTGTCTATTACTTTTCATGGTGTTCTTGCCTTTTTTCCATCTCTCACCTCTCTGTGTCCCCCCATTCAACCCCAGTTTACCCAAAATTTAACAAAGCAAATCCTAGAAATCAGCAACTTTTTGTTTTGACCATGTCTTAGTTTATAAGCAAGTTATTTTTTTTAGTTAAAAATCTCACATTGTATCATTATCATTTCACATTGGTCATTCACATCAGTTTTATTCTAAAGGTGAAAGTCCACAATAATCAGCCTGATTACTTACTCAATGAAACTCAGTAAACCAGACAGTGATAAACAAATAAATAAAAAAGTAATTTATAAAATAAACATTGCACCAGCACTACATACTAAAATGATTTAGAGTTATATATCTTTTTGGAAGTATGGATAATGTAGGCAAGGTGGAAACACAACAGTGAATGTCAGAAGCAATATTCAGGCAAAAATGATCTACACTCATGGGAAAATGTTTCACTCAGTAATAGATAAAGTTAGCAGTCCAAAGATGTCCTAATTGGAAATGTTTAGTCATCAAATTCTAATAGTTAAAATGGTGGCTTTTATATTTTTAATGAAATAACCAAGTTCACATGTATGTCTCCAATTAATCAATCCTGCTAATCCTCTCAACAGCATTTCCAGGAATTATCTACACTAGAGAAGTCTGTGACTATCTCCTTGGTTTTGCTGACACCAAGCTAGACTTTTTTGACACCATTGTTTCAAAAGGTGAATCAGAAGGTGAACCTCTCTTTCTTCCTTCAACAACTTACCAGATCAGCTGGGGGTGCCACACATTACCCTGAAGGAGGAATGTGTTGAGGATCAAAACATATTGAGTACCGTAAAAATAAAATAAATATAAAGAAATACTGTATATGCAGTTTAGAAGACATGGTGAGCATGATAATGTTAACTTTTCATGTACTGAATGAGAAAAAAACTGTTGGAAGAATAGCAAATGAAACTGAAATTATTCTCACGGCAGATAACTGCTTCTTAAATACTCTTTAAAAATATGTAAATGCACATCAAATCAAAGATCTTTACTTCACAAAAAGAGAATTATTGGGAATGACAAACATAAATAATATGAATCAGAATAGTAGAAGGACTTATGCTATAAATAAGAGATGGCATCACATCAGGAACTTCCTGTTTAGGAATTAATAAATTTGACAAATAAAAGGAGACCATTCAGTCCATCAAACTTATTTAGCTGATAGCTAAGCTTTTCCAATATCTCATCCAGATCCAGCCTTCTTATAGGTTGCTATGGCTTCTGCTTCAACTACATGTCTTGGTAGTTTGTTCCAGATTCCTATAACTCTTTGCATAAAGAAACTCTTCAGTCCTAAATTAACTTCTCCTTAATTTCTACGGTTGTCCTTGAAAATGTTATTCATTGTTCAGTTGAAAGAGTTCTACATTTACTTTATCAGTGACTTTGAGAACTTTGAAGACATGTATAGGTTCTCCACGCAGCGTCTCTGCTCTAGAATGAACAGGTTTAATTCTCTTGAGTCTTCCAGACTAGGACACGCCCTTTTGACCTGGGATGCATTTGGTTGCTTGCTTCTGAACAACTTAATGTTGCTGCTGTGTCTTTCTTGTAGCACAGTGATCACAGCTGCACACAACACTCCAGATGTAGTCTAACTAGAACATTGTATAGTCTAAACAGAACGTCCCTCAATTTATAGTTTCGTTTTCACATTATAACATAATTTGTTGTTTTCATTTTTGATAGCTTATGTGCATTACTTCAATGACAAGACTCTTGTGTCAACATAAACGCCTAATGTTTTTTCAGAGGTTGCTTCCTTCTGGACAGTGATAGACGTTTATAATTAATGTTTCTTTTGCTTACATGTAGCACTTTGTATTTTTCAACATTAAAATGCATTTTCTAGCTGTTCACCCAGTTCTAAGGATTGTCCTGGGACCTTATGCATAACGGCGTGCATAGAACTCACAATAAAACATGGCACATGGACAAAAGTGGAAATGTGTGTACGCACAAAAAAATTCAGATGCACAAAACCGTGCGTTAGCCAACTTCCACACACTTTAGCTCTATAAATCCTGGTCTGTGTGAAAAATAATGTACATGCACGCACCTGCTGTCCCATCCTGACCCCTCCCAGAATTCTGCATATTTTAATATGCAAACCAATATAAATATCACCTTCCAACTGCAGGGACAGGACGACTGGTTGCATTCAAGGGAAAGATGAATGCGGCCAAGTACAGGGATATCCTGGACAAAAACCTTCTCCAGAGTGCTAAGGACCTCAGACTGTGCCGAAGGTTTACCTTCCAACAAGACAATGACCCTAAGCACACAGCTAAAATAACGAAGGAGTGGCTTCACAACAACTCTGTGACTGTTCTTGAATGGCCCAGCCAGAGCCCTGACTTAAACCCAATTGAGCATCTCTGGAGAGACCTAAAATGGCTGTCCACCAACATTTACCATTCAACCTGACAGAACTGGAGAGGATCTGCAAGGAGGAATGGCAGAGGATCCCCAAATCCAGGTGTGAAAAACTTGTTGCATCTTTCCCAAGAAGACTCATGGCTGTATTAGCTCAAAAGGGTGCTTCTACTAAATACTGAGCAAAGGGTCTGAATACTTAGGACCATGTGATATCCACTGTATACATGAGGCCCCTGGTCTTTTTGAATTCTTTTTGCTGCCTCTTCAGTGTCTGCAGTTCTTATAATTTTAGTATCATCTACAAATTTCTCAACTTTAATAATATAAATCAGAAAAAGGTACAGGTCCAGCAACAGACCCCTAAAGGAAGCCACCTCATTCCATATGGAGCATTTTCCTCTTCTCTGTATTCTTTGCTGCCGGTTACCCAAGTTATGCTTACCTCTGAAGCCAACAATTTGTAGTTTCTGTGTAATGCACAATATAAATATATTTCAAATATAAAACCATAAATGAAAACAAAACAGTTGGTCTAAATAAATAAATACAGGCATTATTAAAAATTGACTAAAAAGTATAAGCCAAAAGGATTATATCAAACAAGGTGATTACATTTGTAAATGATATGTCAGTGCACGAAATGCAGATAATCACCCAGATCATTGTGGAGGCATTTGGACAAACCATAGGCATGAGCATATTTGTGGGAGATGAAATTTAATGTAAGTAAATAGCTAAAGAGTTGTTGTTGAATAGAACAATGCATCCATTATAATTGATTGCAATAAAATATGATGTATGATTGTCAATTTGTGTTAAAAATGTTACTCTTTTTTTTTGTTTTTTCCTTTTCTTTAAGGTATTGGAAACTTGACGTGGACAAAGTCTATGCCAGTGGCCCTAATGCTTGGGACACTGCAGTACATGAAGCTTCAGAAGAATATAAACACAGAATGGTAATTGACAGTTGAGCAAACAACGGTGTAAGGAGACATAACATTTGTGAAAAGATGTACTGTTAAGGTTATGTTTGATGAATATAATATAAAACTATCTACAGATGATTTAGGAAAATAGATTTTTGTACTATAGTATACTTAGTAGTTTCCGAATATTTAAGCCTATTTTGTCAATGTGCTGTTTAGAGTGTACTGTTACAGGAAACCCAAACCTATCCTCAGGGCATTAGGCAGGAATCTGAAATACACAGCTTTGCAAAATGGAAATAAATTGTACCTTCCAGAGTGAACACAGACCTGGAGCATATTGATTCATACCCTTCATGTAAAATATGAGATTAGGGAAATGTATGTCTTTACTCATTGTGTTTATATCCATCTTTGCCTTCAATATTTTCTTAATTATTTACTGTTTTTCTTAGTGAAGATTCTGTGGTAAAACAATAAGTTTCATGTCTGATGACACCCCTGTTTATTAAGTTTCCAGTTTCAGAATGTCCAAATATGAGAACATGCTTTTTTTATTTCAGTCGTCTCCATGCTGTATGTCTGGTGTTTTTAACAAAATGTAATTGTTCAGCTGATGAATGTTACAGTGAAAATTTTAAATTTGAAAGATTCTAGCTTTAACCTGCAAACACTCAAGACACTCAGGTCACAATAAACATGGGTTTGCTCCTGTATACAGCTGATTATTTTGTTTAGGATAAGCAATATAAGCTTCTGATAAATTCAGAAACACAAATCAAGTATGTTTTACTTGTGCTTGGTAATCTTATTTAAAATAGGTGATGTTGCTTTATGCATTTTTGAGGTAGAATATTTTAGAGGCTTTGGGTGTTTTTATGTAAGGCTGTGAAGATGTTTGACCTTTTTTTATATAAACTAAAGAAGTACATTATGTGCTTAGAAGAATCTACCAATTTCATATCATTAATAAACTTGATTTGATATGAAATGATTTATTGTTCTTTACAAATACAAAAACAGGTACAACACACTCAAAAGAAATCTTAAATCATGAAATATATTAAAATTGCTGGATATTTAGAAATATGTAAATTTACCCCACTGTTAAAGGGAATGAAATAAGCTTCTGAGAACAATTTGTTATGTTTTTAAAAATATTTCTAGTGGTTTTTGTTCTGCTAACCCCTTTTGTGCCATGGTTTTAAATTTCATTCACTCTTCAATGCAGTCTTTGAAAAGGTATACATGCTTGACCAGAGCATTCTAATTAATGATTTTCTTTCTTTTAAATGTGTCATTTTCTCCATTTGCTCAGCCTTCTCCCTTTTCATTTTTTTCTCCAGCATAACCTTTGCTGTGACAACTGTCATTCACATGTGGCCATGGCCCTGAATCTGATGCGCTATGATAACAGCACATCCTGGAATATGGTGAAACTCTGCTTTCTTTCTCTTCTCTATAGCAAATATGTCAGGTGAGAAATATTACTTAGCATATTGTTACATCTTTATTTTTGTAATAGTTGTTAAGTTACAGCTGTATGCTGCAGACTGACTTTTCACAAATTCAGCATTGCATGTCCTTTTCTCCAATTTAAAATTTAAGAATTGAAATTTAAAAATTCAACAGTAAGAGAGTACACTTATTTTTTCACGAATGTCACTTCTTCTGATTTTAAAATTGTTTTCATTCATTCTAGGTATTAATTACATTCACAATCCTATAACAATTTTGGGTGCCTTGTGTTAAATAAAATCATTTGTTAAAATTCACGTTTAAGTTCACCAGCTTTTCAGACTTTAAAAGCGTAACTTTTTTTTTTTTTTTTTTAAATATATCTGCTGTTATAAGAAGTCTTGTGAATGTTAAAAACAATGGGTTATTTAGGGATGCCTGAGATTTACTACATGTCAGTGCATATCTGATATGGCTGAATTTCCTATAAAAACAATTGATATCCCAATTTTCACTTTCAGTATGGGATGTGTGCTGCTGTTAACATTAATGTTTAATTTGAAGCTTTCAAAAGTGTTGCCAGCTTAGTCATTCTTTTGATAAATGTTATAGCTATGGTTGATGCTTTTTGTTTCTCTTGCAGCTTTGGAGGCTTTTTGAAAACTTGGCTCCCCTTTATTCTACTTCTAGGGATAATCCTAACTGTTAGCCTTACACTGAACCTTCGATGACGAGACGCAACAACTGCCAGTTATAAGAGAATAAAACAATTGAGAAGCTGTTTAAATGAAAGGCACAATGTTTGTGCCTTCTCAAAATGCAGGGTATTCATGTTGTTACATATCTTTATAGTAATACTAAAACATTATTGTCTTGATTGAATCACTTTTACAAGTTTAACATCTTTAGTGGGAAATATAATTTTCAAATTACCATATAACTGAAAATCAGCTTTATTAAAAAAGAAGCTGGCTGAATGAATTTTTCTTCTATACTAGCCCACTGAACAATATTTACACATGACTGATCAAGACTTTGAAAGATGAAAGTGTAGAGCATGTGTGAAAAAATAAATCTGTGATTATATATGTTTTTGTTATAATAGGGGCTATCGTAAAGAATAATTTTCTCTTTGAAATGTTGAAACTTATGTAGTCAGTTGAGAAGAACCCCATTGAGAATATGCAGTATAAGAAAGAGCAGCTGATAAGAGGAGAAGTTGAAGAGACTGTGAAAACAGCAGGAGTGTCCCCCTACTGTGGACGTTTAAAAGTGTTCTTTGGGTTGATATATTTAATGTTGATGTTTTAAAAACAATTCTCCATGGACATGTTAAGCATTTAAGCTCCTCAGTAATATCACAAAATTTTGGAAAAAAATATTTTTCTATAGAACTGGGAGGGTTGTAAATTCTTTCTATGCTTAGCTTCTTTAGTCCTAAAAATACTGTCACTCTACATTCACTGATGTTGGGACTATTTAGCTTGTTAAATCTTCTTTTTAAGTGCCAAATGTGCAATAATTGTCAGGTGAATACAGTTACTATGAACTATCATGCCTTCATTACCTGAGTTTTAATTAGTTGAGAATAGTTTGAAAACAATGAAAATTCTTTCTCTTTCTAAAAGAGATTGCACAGCGAGATTTCCCAGCCATCTTTTGCTGTGAAAGCTAAAGCTGTTGCTAAGACACAGACCTGTTGATGACAAAATTAATCTCTTTATTGTTATACTTCAAAGAAAACATGACCTTCTTTCTTGCTGTGGAGCAGCCCATAGCAGCAGGTACTTTTCTTAAGATCTGGCAGAACTCTGGTCTTTGCTTTAGACTGTCGGCAAATTTCAAAAGGTTTTGCGTCTTTTTCTCTTGGAGAAACCCTCTTGTTCTGAGTAAAATCCCTTACATATTGCATTTAAACAGATTAGTATCATAAATAACAGCTTATGAGTTAAACCTCTTTTCTTTAATCCAATGAGAATGATATGAGTCATCTTGAGATTTTTGGCAATTTGTACCAGAATTTGCAATTGCTTACTTTAATCCATGTGGTTTATTCATGTAGTTTATTTGACCACTTTTTCTGTTGAGAATTATGAATATTTGAGAAATAAGCAGAAATGTGTGATGATATGAATCAAAACATTCTCTTACAAAATTCTTTAAGAAGGAGAAAAGTAAAATGTATATTTTAACTTAATTATATATCATGAGCAGTGCTATTCAGATTAGGTTAAAAAGTTCCTTGCAGAAACGTTTGCTTGAATATTGGAGAATTCATTGTAAAGTAGCGGCCATGAAATAGCGTTTGTAGGACAAAATATTTTCTTTCTTTCTTTCTGTCTCATGATACAGGACATTTTAAAATAACTAGTTGTAAATCATTAATTCAAGACCGCTCTAATGGATTAAACCTACATGACGCTTGAGGCTAATTGTGGGCTTTTTAGATGCCTGAAAATTCAAGATACTCTGAAAGAACAAAGTAACAAACTGATTCCTTGTGTACTTTGCCCGTCAGACACATATATACACACATTATAAGTAAAGTTACTGCTCATTCTAAGCAATTAGAGAAATTAAGAAAAAAGCTTATATTGATGTCGTATAACTGCCTTTCCAGGTGATAAATGTGGGTAATTTTAACTCTCTGAAGAGTCCTATTTCATGTTTTGAAGAATTCACAAGTCTAGCAGTACATATAACACTGCCTTAATTGATAGATAGATAGATACTTTATTAATCCCAAGGGGAAATTCACGTACTCCAGCAGCATCATACTGATAAAAAAAAAAAAAATATTAAAGAGTGATAAAAACGCAGGTAAAAACAGACAATAACTTTGTATAATGTTAACGTTTACGTTTACCCCCTCAGGTGGTATTGAAGAGTCGCATAGTGTGTTCTTGGTACAAGAAAAGACAAATTTGGTCAACCTGTAGTAAGTAATCTAGAATCAGCTTTAAAATGTAGTGTTCTGGTTCACTGTGTATTTTGATAATAAAGAATTTTAGTCATGTTTAGCTGTTAGAATTAGCACTGATAGATTAAGTGCTTTTTTACCCAGATATAGCAATGGTTGGAAAGTCGTATTTTCACAGTTTTGCATGTAGGCACCTATACTGAAATATGAATGAGTACTTGCCTGATCTGCAAGTGGCCACATAAATTATATTTTGTACAGTTACAATGCGCATTTTCTAATGTATTTATTTGTTTGATGGTGGTGGGGAGATTAGTTATGGGTCAATAAATTGACCTTACTCTTTATTGGGCATCTTTGCACCTTTGGCTTTGTTATGTATCTAACAGAAGTACTATGAACATACTGTATCTGCTCATTTGTTTTTGGTGTTTGTGATATGCTGTTTGAATATTTGCATTCACAAAGACCTTGAATGATTTTAGATACAGCAATATAAAAATAAAGTCTTTGTAAAAATTGCTTTCTGGTGTGAATGATGTTCTTATGGAAGAACACAGTAGCTAGAGGTGTATTGCTGTGGAACTCTGTATACGTCCAATAACCCTTCCAATATATACACTCTGTATCCATTCACTGTAAGTATATTTGACTTTTTTCATGCACTAGTCTCCTGCTAGAAGTAACTGGGTGACTCTGATGTTCTTGTTTTACTTGCAAACTATGGCATCCATCTACTAATACAAAATAAATTATTTCCCATTATGATTTCAAAAAATAAAAGTTAATACATAAGAACATAAGAAATTTAACAGATGACAGGAGACCATTCAAGTCAGTATTTAGCTGTTGCACCTCTGGCAGTCAAGACAGCTTTGAGTTTGTGTCAACGGGTCTCTACACACTTTATCTACACGCTGCCATTTCTATCCCATTCATCTTTGGAAAACTGCTCAAGCTCTGTCAGGTCACACATTCTCCATTGAATTGAGATGAGGCTTCTGTCTCAGCCACACCAGCACATTAATGTTGTTTCTAAGCCATTCTTGTGTAGGTTTGGTTTTAGGCTTGAGATTTTTCTCATGCTGGTGTATTTTTGCTGCACTCATTTTTCCCTCTGCCCACACAAGCTTTCCAGCATCTGCTGCAGAGAATTTTCCCCACAACATGCTGCTCCCACTATTATGCTTCATGGTGGAGATGGTGTGCAGGGTAATGTCTTATGTCTAACATGTTGCTTAGTATGATAGACAACAAGTTCAATTTTGGCCTTCTCAAACCAGAGACCCTTCTCCCAGCTAACTCCCATTTGTCTTCTGGCAAACTGTGGTCAATTAACTTGCTGAAGGCAAAATAGTGATAATGGATCTAACAAGCAAAACATGCTGAGTCTTGACAAGTGTCACATGGAAGAAGTGGTAAGAAGTGAGTTAACAGATGAAAAGCAAGAGTAATAGATGAGTATTGGTAGAAAAGAGTCTAGCAAATTGGTATTTCAAGGTAATTCTTCAGGCTGTTTTTGTCATCAGTTCTTTATTCATTCAGTTCCATGACTGATTCCTTGTTTAAGACACTTTTGTAATTATAGTAATAGTTGTACAGTTCCTGAACAGTCTATCATAGAACCAAATACTGTAATATAACAAACTGTGCGTAGATGTACTCTATCATACTTATGAATTCATACTGCAGGTATCCATCTTCCTAACCCACTTATCCCAGTAATTATAAGGCTGAAGGTTGGAACAACACTTGGAAAGGGTGAACACACCCACACACTACCACTAACTAGGGGCTGATTTGGAAATCCCAATTCATCTAAACCTTCATGTTGTTGGACTGAAATCGGAGTAGATAGATAGATAGATAGATAGATAGATAGATAGATAGATAGATACTTTATTAATCCCAAGGGGAAATTCACATAATCCAGCAGCAGTATACTGATACAAAGAAACAATATTAAATTAAATAGTAATAAAAATGAAAAAAAGTTAGCATTTACTCCCCCGGGTGGAATTGAAGAGTCGCATAGTGTGGGGGAGGAACGATCTCCTCAGTCTGTCAGTGGAGCAGGACAGTGACAAAAGTCTGTCACTGAAGCTACTCCTCTGCCTGGAGATGACACTGTTCAGTGGATGCAGTGGATTATTCATGATTGACAGGAGTTTGCTTAGTGCCCGTTGCTCTGCCACAGATGTTAAACTGTCCAACTTTACTCCTACAATAGAGCCTGCCTTCTTAACAAGTTTGTCCAGGCGTGAGGCGTCTTTCATCTTTATGCTGCCACCCCAGCACACCACCGCGTAGAAGAGGGCACTCGCCACAACCGTCTGGTAGAACATCTGCAGCATCTTACTGCAGATGTTGAACGATGCCAACCTTCTCAGAAAGTATAGTCTGCTCTGACCTTTCTTACATAGAGCATCAGTATTGGCAGTCCAGTCCAATTTGTCATCCAGCTGCACTCCCAGGTATTTATAGGTCTGCACCCTCTGCACACAGTCACCTCTGATGATCACAGGGTCCATGAGGGGCCTGGGCCTCCTAAAATCCACCACCAGCTCCTTGGTTTTGCTGGTGTTAAGATGTACGTGGAGCCAACTCAGACAGACATGGGGAGAACGTGCCAACTTCATGCAGGACCCCAGTCTTCTTAATCTGCTATAATTGTGTGTGTGTGCAGACAAAGTCAGCAGTCTCCTGTTTCACAGTGACATTGCTTACAGCTGACACTCTGGACTCTGTGGTTGCATTTGATGAATTTAAAATCGTACAGATGGACACTGCACAATAGCCTCTGAGACCAGTCATCATTCTGGTGGGGGACAGGACATGGAAGTGGTGTAGAGCTACAAATACCTGTGGGTACATATGAACAACAAACTGGACTGGTCTAACAACACAGTATTGCTGTATTAGAAAAGCGAGAGCAGACTACACTTGCTAAGGAGATGCAGGTCTTTTGATTTGTGTTTCAGGCTGCTAGAAATGTTCTACCAGTCCATAGCAACCTGTGTGGTGTTCTACGCTGTGGTCTCCCGGGGAATCAACTTGAGTTCAAAAGGCACACAATGTAAGTAGAAACTTATCTGGAAAGCCTGCCCCATTACATGGTGAACACTGGACACACTGGAAGTTGTTGTGGAAAAGAGGAGGGTGGCAAAATTGGATACTTTCATGGAAAATCCCTCCAGGATACGCTGTCTTGGAGCCCTTTAGTCACAGGCTCATTCTACCACTGTGTGCTAAGAAGCCCCTCTGGGGGTCAGTTTGATCCTTCCTCCTGCAACAAAATTCTTATACTCTTTTAAGTTCTTTTTACATTTTCTGCAAAATGTTTAATGGTTGATTGATTGATTGGCTGTATTTTTGTGCCATTAGTCTCTCTCTCTCTCTATCTATCTATCTATCTATCTATCTATCTATCTATCTATCTATATATATATATATATATATATATATATACACGTTTGATTGATTGATTGGCTGTATTTTTTTAAGTTTCTGCTACTGTGTGCATCTAAATTTCCTCTTGGAAATAACAAAGTGTATCTAATCTAATTACTTACATTTGTTGTCCACAGACAGGATACTTCTTCATACGGGATTGTGCTTTTGAATTGAAGACGGGACTCTTGACCAATGAATGAGGAGGAGAGGCAGGTCTTCAATTCAAAAGTGCGATCCTGTGTGAAGGGGCTTTCATATCATGACTGTACTGGATAGTTTATAATCTCTTGACAGTGCACCTGGGCTCCTTTATGTATTATCATAAACTTTATTTGTTCCAGCAATCCATTGTGCAGATGAATCTCATCTGGCAGCATTTTGCTCAAGGTAGGCACCAGACAGAGGGGGCTTTGTTTTGAATGTGGCCAGCCCATCGCAGAGCCAGTATAGACAATTTAGATCTATGTATCAGTGTAATCTCAATCAAATTAAAGTATAACATATTACTAGAGTGTTGTACTGTGTTAGCCATTATGAATGTGGTGAGAAATCAAGCAAAATGACACCTTTTATTGGCTAACTAAAAAGATTACAATATGCATGCTTTCGAGGCAACTCAGGCCCCATCTTCAGACAAGTTTTAGTTAGCCAATAAAAGGTGTCATTTTGCTTGACTTCTCGGTATAACATATTGTAATAGCTAGCTTTAAGTCATGCAAGGCTGAGAATATATGCTACGCGACATGTGAGCTGGAGGACCCTGCTGCTAAAGACGCAGTGTACTGACTACACTTGTGCACGTAGTTGAAGTAAATCTGGAGGATTCCAACAGGAGCCAATGCAAGAAATCATCACGGGGAGAAAACAACATCCAGTTTCTCTGTATTGTGAGCTGACGGAAGAAAGATGTTAAAATGAAAGATATTTTGCATTCTGATGCTGTTGCAAAGGTGCAAAAAGATAAATTAATGAATTTAAAAAGAGACACTGATGGGCAGCACGGTGGCGCAGTGGTAGCGCTGCTGCCTCACAGGAGACCCGCGTTCGCTTCCCGGTTCCTCCCTGCGTGGAGTTTGCATGTTCTCCCCGTGTCTGCGTGGGTTTCCTCCCACAGTCCAAAGACATGCAGGTTAGGTGCATTGGCGATTCTAAATTGTCCCTAGTGTGTGCTTGTTGAGTGTGTGTGTGAGTGTGTCCTGCGGAGGGCTGCTTCCCTGCCCAGGGTTTGTTTCCTGCCTTGCGCCCTGTGTTGGCAGGGATTGGCTCCAGCAGACCCCCGTGACCCTGTAGTTAGGATATAGCGGGTTGGATAATGGGTGGATGGATGGAAGGACACAGAAGATGGAATGTAATTCCTTTAAATGTATTGCGTCATTATGATGCTTGTATTGCCTGTGCAAGAAATGGATGAAGAAAAGCACCATGAAGACATTAACATGTCAGCATTAAAGTTTTATGATATGCTTCACCACATCGTACCATTCATCAAACATCCAAGCAGGCAGATTGATCCTGTCGGAGCTGCAGTGTGGCTTGTTGATAGTAACAATGATGCTGACGTCACGTACCGAAACTTGCACACACACGCCAGCCATATTATTGCTGGTATTGCAATTCGCACACACGTCACGTTCATTTCTAATGTTCTGTGTGCTCAGAGGATGCATCAAAAGAATGCTGGGAATGCATGATGCCTGCCCTAAGAGTTAAACATTAAAGGCTCTTGTCTGTATTTTGTATTCTTCTACATATCTCAAAAAACACCAATATTTATCAGCCCAAGGCTAGGAATGTGAGAACAAATTAAGTGATGGTCATTTTCTGGACCAGGTGCCAAGTCAAGAGAATAATAACATAAGAGGATCTAAAAGATGGCTAAACTTGCTTTTACATGAAGTGGCCTGGCACCAATATGACGTAATGAAAAGCCAAGGAGAGTGTGTACTATGGACAAAAAATAAGCAGGCCATTGTTTTAGAAGTGCAGCTCCTTAGAATGTCAAAATTGAGAGATGCCTGTACATCAAGTAACTTTCATTTGAGCTGCCCGGTGCCTCATATGTGGATCTTCTTAATTCTGCTTAAATCGTGTACTTGATCAATGAATATGTTTTGGTAAAATGATGGAGACACCAGCACTGGGCATGAAGTAGTGATGGCTAGTTTTGGTCAAGTGATGGACAGTAATGTTGGAAATAACTACAAGAAGAGAGTATTTTGCAAAAATGATAAGAGATGTAATATAAACTGATGCCCTTCCTAGTGTAAGCACTTGCACCATCGTCAAGTGTCTTTGTTACTTTGCTGTGTAATAAAGTTTTTTCTGCACGTCCATCTTGGCTCTTAAAGACAGAGAATTTTTCTCCAAGACACCAGCATGCACACAATGGGACATCTTATATTAACCAGAAGGAGCAAACCCCGCATAAACCCGGGGAGAGCGAGAAAAATGCCAAAGCCCAGTTTTGTGGATGCCAGACAATCATCACTAAGTGCCAATGTGCTACCCATTAGGGCCGGGTTAAGGTGGGTGCTATTGATGCTGCAGCATCAGGCCCATTCCTGAAATAGGCCCAGATGAAAACGGACGAGAATTTTCCGGAAGCTGAACAGTTTTCCTTTGCTATATTAACCTCAAAATAATTCTTAGAATGAAATTTGGAGTCCGACTTTTGGACACCTAGACACAGCGTTACTTATTATACAGTTACTATTGTTCTTTGCGTTGTGACGTAACTATAACGTCGTTGTGTTTATTGTTAACCGAAGATGCGTTTTTTGCAATATCTTGGGGACTCTTGCCACTTTATTATTGTTCGGTAAGTGCCACGTGGTAAATTTTTCACCTTGAAAGTTAGTTGTACAGTAAAAATCGATGGCTATTTAAATGGTTATCTGTGAAGGTAAAACTAAAAGCCGGCATGGATGTTTAGAATTTTTTAAATCCTCGACAGGATTCTGGTCTATTATGAAATTTAAATCGTCGATAAATTTTTACCCCCAAGAGCCTGAACTGAGTCACTTTGACCCAATGGCTCTGCAAATTCATTTTTTCTTACTCTGTTTCGTAAGAGAATCGCGAAATTTTGTGTATTTCATTGTTAGATTTTCTGCATTAAGTGCACTTTTCAGACAATTACTATTTAATGTTGATGTTACATAGTTTGATGTTAATCTCGAGTTGTTACGATACTAAATCGTTATTATTATTCATGTTCAATAAAGGCTGGCTGGTTGCGTCACAATAAATTAAGGCTCCTTGGTCGGTATGAGTGTGCGTGAACGGTGAGTGTCGAATGCACCAATGCCGAGAAAAAATAGGCCTTTTTTTTGCGCTGCAGCATCAGGCCCAGTTTCGTCATAATCCGGCCGTGCTGCCCATAACCGTATACTTTATTTCTTCTTAATGAATTATGCAATTCATTATGAATGGTGCTCCACGTTGCCTATTCATTCAGTTTAATAAAGTCACAGTAAATGTTTATATACCATCTTTGTATTAGCAGGTCCCCATGGATTCCATAATGAGACTGAAATTATAGTCCTCTTATTTAGGATAGCAGCAGGTGTGCGGGAAATAAATGAATGGACCAAGTCTGTGCGCGGTATTGCGCTTGTACCGTTTTTTAAAGGAACGTGTTGTGATATATTTTGAATCCGTTTTAGGTCTGCCAATCTAGTAACATTTTTTGAATCGAACATGATACCGCCTGCTTTCATATCAAGTTTTACAGTGGAGTCCGCCCGATTTCGGATGTGCGCCGCGCGGGGCCATTCATCATCTCGTTGCAAAGCCGCCTGTCCGGCCCCCGCCTGACTTCACACATTAGTGTCAAACGTGTTGGCCTTTCATTCATTTCCTATTCATTCCCGTAACCTCCAGCCGACCGAGCTGGTTAGTAGATGGCTATTATCGGGCCAATCTCTGATCTTTTCTTCTTTCTAGTGGAACATGAAAGGCGCCGCTTTGTGTCAAAGCCTTTGTTATGCGGCTGTGGATGACAAAATGTGTATACCTGACACCACGGAACCCTGGGTGGCTGCTGCAGTGCATGTGGTACTGGAGTGGGGGGTGAGGCGATGGAGCATTTGAAGGGGGCTCGGGGGAGGAGGGCGCGGTGCATTCAGCTGTGTTTGTGTTTCACGTGAGATTAAACTTTGGAGCTGCGATGCTTTATAAGGCGCCCTTGAATTATTACAAGCATCCTGTAAGTGAATTCAATCCTTAGCAGTCGAATGTAAAAAAAGTATACATTTAAAAAAAGTTTTAAAATCATGATGATCTTATCGGGCAAATGTAAAAGTTAAATATGCACTGAAAAAACGAACTAATGGAAATGTTTACTTGTCATTTCAAGTTAATTTAACTTCAAATGATCACATTTGCTGGTATTACGAATAACTGTTCGTTGTTATGTTGACAAAAAATTATCTGTCACATTAATACACTTAATTGACGTTAAAGCAAACCCATCGGATTATTTTCTTTAAAACAAAGGCACAATATGTCTCAGGAACTGTTGTCATTATTCACATTTTTAGGGTAATTCTACACTAAATTAACGCATTCTTATATTCAAAATAACGTATGCTCATTTTCATCATACACAGTTGCATTGCATTGATGTAACTTAAAATAAACACGTTTTATGTGTATGAATATCCAGTTTTTGCATAAAGTAAACTATTTTGCATAAAGGACCGCCCTTTTTGTGACATCGTGGACCAAGAGATCCCCGCCACATCTCAGAATTTAGAGATGTGGATCTCGTAATGATGACATGGTACCTCTTAAATACAAGCTAAGATCTCGTAATTATGAGTTATATACTTAAGACAGAGAGAGAGGTTAGGATATTAATTAATATAATAATGTCTCCAATTTATGAGATATGAATCTTGCAGTAATTAAACATATGTCGTCTTCAGATAATCTGCAAGACAATGCCATCTGAGATCCTTACGCCATAAGCACGAGATTTTATCTTGCAGTAATGAGATATTAAGTCAAAATTATAAGATCTAATCTTTTCATTACTCGATCTTATCTAATATGATCTTATTATGTAGATATGAGATCTGGTTAATTTTAAGATATTAAGTCGTACGAGATATTAACTTGTACTTTACAAATATTAAGTCATAATTAGGAGGTCCTATCTTGGAATTAACACTCTTAACTTCCGGACGCTTTATTTCCAGGCCCCGTATTTCTCATTCTCATATTTTTTTCAGATTTTTTTTTTCTTTCTGATTTATAAAGAGCTTCTGTAAAAAGCCAAATTAGCCTCCGAGTACAAATAAAGATCTATCTATCTATCTATCTATCTATCTATCTATCTATCTATCTATCTATCTATCTATCTATTATATAGTGCCTTTCATATCTATCTATCTATCTATCTATCTATCTATCTATCTATCTATCTAT
>JANRMT010062849.1:20681107-20715556 GCA_026402145.1 Polypterus bichir lapradei
GATAGATAGATAGATAGATAGATATGTTAGGCACTATATGATAGATAGATAGATAGATATGTTAAGCACTATATAATAGATAGATAGATAGATAGATAGATAGATAGATAGATAGATAGATAGATATGAAAGACACTATATAACAGATAGATAGATAGATAGACCTGTTTTCCCTTTGATATTAAAGAGTTATTTTCCATTGATCAGTGCCAAAGAGGCAAATGAAATCTACCAGGACTCAATGTGGTATAACAATAGCATGAAAATTTCAAAGAGGGTGAATTCCTTAAATAGCTACTGTTTTGAGGACGGATGATGTACGGGTGAGTCGTATAGCACCACCACACCTATAGGACATGGGATGAACTTGAGGACACCTGTATCTCTGTCTATGAGTGTGAAGATTTCGGTGTTGTTAGCATGTATTTTCACCATATGTTTGTGCTTTCTCTGACATCTTAAGCACTAGGGGACTTCGCCCACTGCTCGCTTCGGTAGCCAACCCCCCGCCTACGCTACACGCCAGCAACTTCTCATCTCTGCATCTTGCGTATGTGGTTTTCACTTTCACCAAACAACAAATCTTTTAATTCTCACAGATACACCTCTTCATTGAGAAGAAACACTACTTTTCCCTGATGGCAACCCTAATTAGACGATCTACAAGTCTCTGGCTTAATGTTTAAAGCCAAACAATGTCATATCACATATCTCCATATATTTGATCTCTTTTCACTTTTACCTTTTTGTCAATATCACATTGAATTTTGAATCCGTGTTTGGAATTACATTGTGACAAGACAACGTATAACTGCCCATGAGTGAATATATTTTCTTTCTCTCTACACAAACTGTGTCTGACAATAGCATTCACAGAAATGAGAAATGATTGAACCGTGTGCGTGGTTATGTGGGCAGGACTTTTCCAAATCTCTTTGCATAAAGTCTTGTCTTGCAGGGCTTGAATTTTTCTCTTGCAAGATTTCACTTTCATCAAACAACAAATCTTTTAATTCTCGTGGATACGCCTCTTCATTGGGAAGAAACAATACTTTTTTTTCCCCCAATGGCAACACGAATTAGACAATCTACAAGTCTCCGACTTAAAGTTTAAATCCGAACAATATATTCAATCTCTTTTCGCTGTTCTGTTATTTTATCCATCCATCCATCCATCCATCCATTATCCAACCCGCTATATCCTAACTACAGGGTCACGGGGGTCTGCTGAAGCCAATCCCAGCCAACACAGGGCACAAGACAGGAAACAAACCCCTGCAGGGCACACACACAGACACATACACACACAGACACACTCACCAAGCACACACTAGGGACAATTTAGAATTGCCAATACACCTAACCAGCCCCGGGCGTGGTTAAATCTCTTGGCATAAAGTCTCGTCTCATGGCATGTGAAAGTATCTCTCTTCAAAGTGTCTTGTTGCAGGATAAAAAGTCTCATCTCCCAAGATGTTTTGATTATAATAAAGAGATGTGTATTTAGTTGAAATGGCGACCATGTTGCCCCTGTTTCAGTGAATTGGTTTTGATTTGGATCAGCCTCACATCCGATTGGTCCCGACTATGGCTTCATAAAACTGATGGAAGGCTCTATATGGTGTAATAAATCCTGAATACTACATGCTGTTGTATTAGATAACAACATGTGAAACAAAGCTAACCTGCTTGGTCACAGATGTCAACCTTTGCATCCCCATCATGTTCCAAGTCATTCTGGGGATTTTGTTTTTTTTTTTTTTTCCTGTGTCCTGTTCGGCTGTGAAGCAATCAGAATTGATGTCTGAATGCTGGCGACTAGCCTTACAGTTTTTCTCTCAGGTGGAGCGTTACAGCTTCTGCTGACGTCACGCCTGATACCAAAACTTTATTAGAAATATTTTCAGATGTTTTTAAGATTCGAACCGGACACGGAGACAAAAATGAAAGAAAAAGAAGAGAGAAAAGGAGGAGATGAAGGTAAAGGGGGAAAGGGGGATTTTCGTATAGAATAAACAATAAATGAACCAGAATCCGCTTCTAGACCTGCAGAAAGAGAGGGGAAAAAAAAAAACCACAAGACAAAAACATTGCAGCATCAGCTACATGAAGATATATAAAAGTAAAAATGTTTGCTAACAATCACACAGTAATTATTACTAAGGCATTTAGGGCCAACCACAGCCTTAGGTCAGGTCATGTGCTGAAGATGTCCAAGTCATACTTATGAAAGCACCATGTGAGCACCTGTGTGCGTACGCACGCTTGTATGTGTAAGGTTTCTCTATAGGAGCGTCCAATAGTGAGTGTGAAGGGCCACAGACCTGCCCCCAAAAATGTGCGGAAGACAGAGGGAGTTCCAAGCCCAGAAATCCAGTGGTCACCCCAGAGCGCGGAGACCCCAGGGAGACCGTCACCAGAGAAGCCCCAACCCCCCCTCGAGAGGCGCAGAGGATCACCCCAGGGGGCCACAACCAGCAGCCGGCAGAGTCCCGGGAGACATCAATGGCTAGCCCCCAGGCCTGCCCGTAGCCAGTCACCCCGGAGCCGGCCGGGACCGGAACCCAGCAGCCCGGGACCCAAGGGCGACCCACCCCGCCGAGGACCCAACAGAGCCCAGGGACCCAGATCCCACCAGGCAGCCACCGGGAGCGACCAGACAGATGTTTAAAAAAAAAAAAAAATGTGGCAGGGGGAGGGTAGGCGAAGATGTTGTAGCACTGCCAGATGTCCCAGGAGAGGGGAGGAGTCCAAAACCCCACCTGACATATACAGTCACACACAAACACAGTCATACACTCCCTCCCTCATGCTCTCACATACACATACAACCCAAGACTTACAAGGATGTACGCCAGACACCCATTCACACTCCCCATACACACCCTACTAACTCTGGTCCCGGTGCTGCAGTACTGAAGGCACAACCATTCCCGGATGCCAGAGTTAGCCCCGTTCCGCTGGGGTAATAATGAGCAGGCACCCCCGTTCAACGCAGAGCAAAGCAACCCACCACTCGAGACCACAGGCAGACGGTCAGCTCCCACTCCTAGCCTCCAGCCCCGGGCAGCTAACTGAGAACAGAGGTGTGATAAGACCTCTAGTCTCCCTCCGCCGGCTCCAATGTAATGTTGATGTGTGTTGATAAGGTGCATTTTGTGGTTGGGGGGGGCACAGGCAGTGCTGGCATCATGTGGCCTACACCAGCTGATGCCAACACACAGCCCCACTTCCCCCCCATTCTGGGGATTTTGTACATTACCTACATCATTGACACCATTTAAATGTCTGTTTTAGCTTAATGTAATATAAATCAGCCTTATGGAAAGAGTGTGGCTTTCTTCACAGTTAAGTCTGGAATGCTCTGTGAAAACTAAAAATGCTTATTCTCTATAACAACAATATTTATTTATTTAACGTGTTTTCATACAAACAATGTAGCTCAATTTACTTTACAAGATGAAATAAAAGGACATTAATATATAAAACATAAACAAGATTAGGCAACAATATTATACAGTATGTAACAAAGAAAAACGGTAAGATCAAATGGCCAGGAGGAGGAGGTTAGGAGCGGGCACTGATACAGTGCATTGCTGCACCCACCACACGACAAACCAACTCAGGATCCAGATTCGGACCCGAGTGCAGCCATGCAACGTGTGATATCTCAGCACCACATTAGTTCAGATGGAGAGGAACAGTGTGAGTTTTTTTTTTTATGGTGGCTGGAGTGCCAATTCTGTCACCAACCCCCAAGTTTTTCCCTGCAGAATGGAGGGACTACATGCAGGGACGGATGCAGGGACAACAGAAAAAATAAAAATAAATAAATAAACCCATGTTAGGCTGGGAAAAAAAAAAAAAATCTGCTGGGCTTCCAAGGTCAAAAGACCACTCATCTCGCCACTGGGCATTCTTCATATAGAAGGTCTAAATCAGTCCTTATGGTTTTCAGGCTTCACATGGAAGAATTTGCGGATGATGGTCATGTGGACATCTGGGACACCCACCATTCAATTCATAAATGCTGTCTTGGCAGCATAGCACCTTGATCAGGTGGTGGTGGTGCAGATCGCCACCACAGAAGAACTGGTAAACAGCAGAGAACAGCAGAGATTAGTATGGACTGGCAGAACCCAGAGGAAAATGATAATTCAATGCCCATATAGTCTAATAGGGATGTGAAATGTAGCTACAAAATAATGGGTTATTAACAGTTTTTAAAATTGTTTTACAGTATTAGCCTGACAAATTTCTATTGGTAAAATAAAAGAAATATAACCATAATTTAATCTATGGTTTTAGTTGGACTTTGAAGAGTGATTGTTTTTCCTTCTCATTGTGACTGTTAAGTGTGGGCCTACTGGGTTAGCCAAGTGGCCAGATACTGCATTTCTATGCAGGGTGTATGTAGTATTGATAGAAATAAAACATTTTAGTCCATTTTAGTCCTTTCGGTCAATTATCAGTTACAAGTCTGTTTTTGAAAACCTCCTTTCATATTAAATGCTTTCACATCATTTCGAAGAAAAACCATCATTGATAAGAGTCTGTCCAGAGCTCTTTCCTGCCTTGAGCCCAGTGCCACAGGGATGGGCTCCAACTCCTGAGACACTGAAATTGGTTAAGTAGATTTCAGTATGTGAAGCTGTAATAATAATAGACATTATTATTATTATTATTATTATTATTATTATTATTATTATTAATATTATTATTTGACTGATGGCTTTCCAAGGAAGCTTAGAGCATCTGGGATACAATTTGTTACATTTCTTTTGTTTTTCCAATTGGAGCACAGGGGGTCAAGTGATTTCATGGTCACAAAGTGTCAGTAGTGGGATTTGAATAAATAACCTCTTTGGCTCTATTTGCCATTTTAGGTAGTGCAGGATGTGAGAAGACGGTACTGGTTTTATGCCCTGATGCCAACAGAGATTAATGATTACCTGTTGTTTAAACTTAAGTCTTCTAAGCCCATTAGAAGGACAGCGCACGTCCTCATTCCTTTGTTATAAATGTCATTGTCCTGACTCGGTGTGATGCGGTTGTAACTGGTCGGCCTCATTTGGTATACAACAGCTCTGCTCAATAAACTTCGCCCCCCAAGGTGCAGAAGTGAACTTAAGCATTTGGTTAACCTAATCAGTGCTTGACGTGGGCTAGTGGCCACTGGTACGCAGTACTGGCACCTCTTTTCAATTTCTCCTTAGTGTACCGGCATAGTTTCTTAGTGTGTCAGTGACCAGCAGTACCAGCATCGGTCAACGTTTCGATTCCTAAACCCCCATCTCCGCCCCATGCTCGTCGTATTGTAGTAATAACTAGAGGCGAGGAGGAGAAGACACCCAATATAAATCCACAGTCAGCTGGCAATATCTCCAACACTGAACCTAAGTGCGAGCATTAAATTGATCCCCTCTGTTTTATCTATAACCGTTGCAAGTGGCGAAGGACAACGCAAAATATCAGAACCGAAAACATCCGAATAAAATTTTCCTCAGCAAAGACGGCTAATGTTTTCTGACTGTGGCGCGGAGCACTGAGCGCACCCCGTTCTTGAAGGGCTCACTGTCTGCGAGAACGCAACGGTTTATCCGGCTATCCCAGAGAGAATTAACAAGATAATTAACATCAGGGATCGTGTTAAGCATTTAAAGACGATTATCGGTCGATCCTGGGAATTAAAGCATCTTCATCGCCTGCGGTTGAAAACAACTGTCATGAGCTGCATGAGACAGAAATCCAATACATAAACCTGAAAGTGTGCTTGTGTGCAAATCAATTTTGTTGAACCCGACTCCGCCAAATTGTGCGCAGATTTCCTGTTTGTAAACGGGGAAAAAAAACAGTTATGCTTCGGTTATTACTTCTGTTTGACTGCAATAGCGCTTTAACAGGGGTGTCAGCTTTTAATATGATCCCGACATTTTAGTTGACAAACTGATTGATCAGTTCTGTTAGGGTCCAAACTTGGGTGGATTCTGGACTTTTTAAAAAACAGAACACAAAGTGGTAGTGTCAGTGGCTGTATCTCTGATAACCAAAGTACATCTGTTGGCATTCCAGGGCTGTCCAGGCCCCCTGATGTGCATATGTTTTTTTGTGTTAACCCTGTGATGGGTTGGCGGCGTCCTGACCGGAGATTGTTCCTACCGTGCGCCCAATGAGCTTCCTTGTGCCCCTGCACTATTGGGTTTAGAAAATGGGTGGATTGATGGAAAGTTAAAGTACTTTGCAATTTTTAACTTTAGTATGGGGGCATTTTTGTCTATTAAATGTTTTGACCACGGTGGTGCGTGTAACGTTTGAGTAATGATTGCTCAGACCAAGGGGCGTGCACATGGGCACTCCAGCGCGACGTTGCGGTCATTTAAGTGGCTGCTTTAGGATCTGACATGTAAATTAAGAAAATAATGAATGCAAAATACACAAGATGAAGGGAACTCTCTTATGCTGAATTTCAAACCGCGATGGAATTCGTCATTTATACTGAATGTTTCTCTGTTTGTTTTAAACTTAGCTGGGAGACTTGCATGTGAGAGTTGCTTAGGAACGATGACTTTAATTATCCTATTCGTTGATTATAAACATATTAACATGGCCTTAAAACACTGAGTGAAAAAAACCAATCTTTTTATTGGAAATTTATTTTAGTAACGTAAATCCGTTGGGGCACCAACCTTAAACATCCGCCAATGTATAAAATCCACCGTGACAGTTAAGGATTGATGTGGGAAGATTTTTAATATAAACTGTTTTTCTGATATAAAAATAATAAAACATTTGGCAAACTCTGAATAGAACACAATCTTCTGATTTAGAAGATGAATTATTATTATTACAAATAATAAAGCGATTTTCTAACCTACTTAAAGCGATACACTACACCCCAATAAACCATAAAGCGACTATTAACTAACCTATGACACAGAAAACCATTTTGTTAATATTTTACGAAGCGTCTAGAAGCAGCATGCATTAAATTGTTATTCTAGAATAATCCTGTAGTCCATACGAATTTTATTTTTACCCGTTACATTACTATTATTATTTATTTCAAATGAATGACTAGAAGGGATGGCGCCCTGCTCAAGCCGCACCACACCGCCCTAAGGCGAGCCCATCCCTCGGATCGATGTTATTTCAGGCAGCCACAGGGGAGGTCTGGAACTTCCTGGCATCAATTTCTGATTTTGCGTGCAAGTGGGCGTGGTTTCCCAATCAATCTCGTCACGCTCCAATCGCGGCGGGATTCTAAGGTCGCCCTCGGCGTTTAGGCGCTTGGTGTGGACCCTGGTGCATAAGCAACGTGATCATCAAAGGCTGCTCGGGAGCCGAACACACTAATGAAGGGAGCGCATTGTTTTTTTTAGACGGCGTCTGTCTGCTCTTTCCTTCAATTTGCATAAAGAAACGGAGGAATCAACATCTAGTTGTGTTCTTGAACACGGTCTTTCCAACAGACAAAGGCTGCTTTCTATTTTACCGATTCATCGCGTGCAGTGTCATACTTATAATCAAGCTAAAATTCCCAAAGACAAGTAGACAATAAAAACCATATTCAAGTTTGTAAATGCATAGCTTGGGTTTTATAGAGTAAACAGTGTCAGTGCGTTTTATGTTGAATTTATGCAGATAAGCCCATTGAGTATTCCTTATTCGAACATCAGTTTAAATACACCTGAAAGTACTAAAAACAGCCCTAGAAGTCCAGGGGTCATTAATGAAAAGTACAGACGGGGTACTCCATTTTATGCAAATGCATCTCACCGTTGAGTAAAGAACCATCTGGAGGGAGCTGTCCTGTGCTCTGTACCACGGGACCCTGCATTGGATTGAGTAAGTATGAGAATATTAATGTTATGACTGATTGACTTACAGTGCAACAACATCAAATGCCATCTAGGTTTTAGCTTAGATGTATACACGTATGTACAGCGCTTTGGCTTCTAATCCAGTTCCCCGTCGTTGCCCCAGTGGAGTTCTCATTTTCTCCCTGTTCTTCCAGGTGTGTCCTTCTTCCTTACTCATTACCAAAGACGTGCGTGTTTCATCAGTGATTCCAAAGTGGCTCCATCTGAGTGGACTGGCGCTCTGTCCTGGGCTATTTCATGTCTTGAGCCCTATGCTGCCAGGGTAGGCTTTGCCCCTCCATCCATCCATCCATTATCCAACCCACTATATCCTAACTACAGGGTCACGGGGGTCAGCTGAAGCCAATCCTAGCCAACACGGGGCGCAAGGCAGGAAACAAACCCCGGGCAGGGCGCCAGCCCACCGCAGGGCACACACCAGGGACAATTTAGGATCGCCAATACACCTAACCTGCATGTCTTTGGACTGTGGGAGGAAACCCATGCATGTACTGAAATTAATTGAGTCTCACAATATTATGTTAAATTATTTATGTTTTATGTATCTGGAGTAAGTACATTGCTATATTAAAATCTGTTGATCTTGCTCTTGTGCCACTTCATTTACATTTATTCATTTGGCTGACACCTTTATCCAAAGTGCCTTACAACATTTGAGATACAATTGGTTACATTTCTTTTCTTTTTTGAGCACTTGTAGATGTCACACTGTATTAGTGGCAGGATTTGAACCCACAACATCAGGGTCTGCAGCCCAAAGCCTTAATCATTGCACCACACTGCCTATATTACTTTTGCAAAGAAATGACACCACCACCGATTCAGCGCCCACCTTGAGCAACACTTGACCTGTCAATGCTGCATCTAGACAGTGAACAATAAGAATTATATACTGCGTTTAATGGTTTTATAGTTCTTTTCTACAACAAACAGCATCAGTGTAGTTTTGTAGAAGTGAAGCAAAGGCCAGATTGCTTGGATATATTGCTCTATGTAGTTTTAAGTAGTGGAACATAGGTAGAGGGTAAATGTATTGGCCTGGTCCTGCCCCTGTGAAATGCACTATATACAGTAAAATGTATTATTGTTATGTTTGGAATCATGTAGGAATGTTTGCTACTTAAATTGTAATTTGAAACCAAGGCTTGTCTTTAGCGGTGCTCATAGTTCAATAGAACAACTTTTGATATCCATCCATCCATTTTCTAACCCGCTGAATCCAAACACAGGAGTCTGCTGGAGCCAATCCCAACCAACACAGGGCACAAATCCAATCCTGGGCAGGGTGCCAACCCACCACAGGACACACACGGGCCAATTTAGAATCGCCAATGCACCTAACCTGCATGTCTTTGGGAGGAAACCCACACAGACACGGGGAGAACATGCAACTCCACGCAGGGAGGACCTGAGAAGCGAACCCGGGTCTCCTAACTACGAGGCAGCAGCGCTACCACTGCACCACCGTACCGCCCAACTTTTGATATGAAAGAGCTATTTAGAGCAACAAAGCTTGCCAATCCAAGCCACCTGATTCTTTCAAAATAACACCAACACGAGTTTTGAGTGTCCTTAGTGTCCTATTTTCCACCACACTACTTGGTCATTTATTCCATGTGTTTAAAGTGCCCCGCATGAAGAAAAACTTTGTAAAGTTTGTGCAAAATTTACCCTTAACAAGTTTACAACTGTCATTGAACTCATTTTAATATAACAACCCGGATTCACTGGATTAATTCATTTCAGAGTTTTAAACACTTCTCTTACGTCACCTCTTAATCTCTTTTTGCCTTAACTGGAAAGGTTCAACTCCTTTAGACTGTCCTCATACCTCGTAGTCCTAGAATTAATTTAGTTGCTGGACCTTTTCTAGTGCTGCTATGTCTTTTTTGTAGCCTGGAGACCAAAACTGCACACAGTAGTCCAGATGAGGCCTCACCAGTGTGTGATAAAGCTTTAGCAGAACCTCCTTGGACTTGTACGCCACACATCAAAGTGCTATATAATCTAACTTTCTGTTAGCCTTCTTAATGGCTTCTGAACACTGTTTGGTTGTAGAAAATGACAAGTCCACTACTGCTTGCATGTCGTTCTTATAAGGGGTATTTTTTTATTTTCAGACCTACCATAGTGTATTCAAACTGATCATTTTTACTTCCTCCACAAAACACTTTACATTTACTTACATTAAATTTCATATGTCACAAATCTGCCTAAGTCTGCATGGTGTCCAAGTCCTTCTGTAATTAAATGGATTCTAACTTATTTGTCCACCCACCTAGCTTGGTTCAAGTCCAATTATATGAAGTACAGTCACTGCTCCTTTACCTGTGGTGGGAGCTGAGAGAGGGGAGTAGTTGGGGGTCCCTCCTCCGTATTTTTCAAACACATTGACCTAGTTGCATTACTCTTACTTTGTTGTTGTTTTTGTCTCCTTAATTTGATAAATATTAGAATATGATGTAATGGCCTGACTGCATATCCTCTGGTGTCATGAAAAACGTGTATTATTGTTCCTTCTTCTTCTGGGAACTATATTTCTCCTGTGTTGTTAAGGTATTGTCGTGTGTGTTAACCCAAAACAGACTCATTTTCAGATTTTCTGTCTAGAGCTGGTCTTGGGTCACATCCATGAACATCACCTGCCTGTATGTCACCAGGCGCCCACTGAATGTTGATTGTTTAAGGTTTAAAATAAAGTTGGAATCAAAACATTTTTAAAGCTTGGGAAGGAAAGCGAATCTAACTGGGATATAAACAACTGTATTAATCTTAATGAAAGATGACAATAAAACTGCGAGCAGCTATTTATTTACTTTCCTTAGAAATTCTTCTTCTTCTACAGAAAGCTACGTAAAAGACACTGATTCACCGAGTCCATTTTTCTCGATCTAAAACTAATCCGGATGGGCGGAGTGGTGGTCGGTGAGATCTGTCTCTTTAAGAGAAGTGCTTTTATGTGTTGCCCGAGACCCTCCCCCCCGCTCTCCCACTTCTCTGATTATATTTAATCCCATTGTCTGTCTGCGGAACACCAACTACTGCCCGAATGGCTGGCCAGCGAGTCCCTTTCACATGGAGATGAGGTCCCTCAAATGCAAAGAACTTTAACCGGATTTTCGCTACGAAAAGAGGCGAGGACAAGATTTTATAAGCAGGCGAACAAATCTAAGCGAAGACAAACAGATCTGCGACAAAGATACCTAGAGAGCGGGAAAGTGAGAGGGGAAAGCTTTTTGAAAACGGCTCCCATGAAGTCGACTACAGTGTGCGCTGTGCCGCGCAGGACATCAGATCAGTGACAGGGCGCGGACCTGCAGCGCTGTTCAGAGACTTTGCTCAAGTGCGGACTCGGCGGTTTCGTTCACTGTTTGCGTATTAACTGCTGCAATCGGGAAACCATATTTGTGGTTGGAATACAGCCGCACCTTTTATTATTTGCATTTGCTCAAAGAAGATGCCTGCGCCTGGAGTCCAGATGTTCTGCACGCTGCTCTTCGTGCTGTTCTTCTTCTTGGCTTTCGGCTCGCCCCACCCTTGTCCGCTTTCCTGCGAGTGCTCCGAAGCGGCTAAGACTGTGAAATGTGTCGGGAGGTATCTGACCACCATTCCCACAGATATCCCGGGATTCACCCGGAATTTATTTATCACGGGGAATCGCATTAGTAAGATCGGACCTGAACCCTTTAAAGCCCTGGAGAATCTAACCACGCTATCCCTAAGTAATAACAGGTAGGTACTGGCTGCTCGGCATTGCACACACGTGCGAGTGTGAGTGAACAACTGCGACTGTAAAACTTTTAGCATGATGTGCTGTTTTATATATTTGGAGCAAGATCGATGCTCGGTTTTCTTAGTTTATGCCATTAATCATCAAACTAATGAAACATATACTTCATAAAGACATGTCAGAGTAATTGGCGACTTTGAATGGCCCTCAGATGGGCTCTCCAGGTTTGGCCGCCTGGATGCTGCCGGCGTTTTATACCTGAACTGCGTTACACGGCTTCATGAAGTGAATCGCTGGGTGTGTGGCTCCGGAAAATGGGCGGATAAATAGGTAGATCAAAAAAGTATCAATGAATCCAGAACATGTCCTCAGCCAATATCGGATATATACTCGAATTTCTGAAAAGGATTTGTATTATTAGCTGTTTTACGCGTAAAGGCAGTCTGTGCAGATTACGATGAGTTTCGCCGCTCTTCTCAATCATTCTAGCTGAGCGGCGATCAGCTGTAAGCGCCGAAGCTCTCAGATAATTTTGGCCTTGTGACGTTGCGCTAAAGCGAAAGTAAAATTAGAAACTCCGTGTGTGAAGATGTGTAATACAATCATGGCGTTAATTTGCAATTAGCACTTTTAGTGTCACTTTCAGTTTGATGTAACGTGTTTATGTATTTGCGTAAAATAAGTTATCATTTTACATTTTAAGGATTAATTCATTTAAAAATCGGACCGGATAGTCAGATATCGCAGATCTCCTTGCCCACTGCAGCGTTTTCGGCGTGGAATTTTCTTCAATCCAAGGACGCGATTTGCGGCTTCAGATCTCGGTTGTCCCAGCGTGAAGATGCGTACATGAAAATACCACGCATTGGCAACCAGTCTGTTTGTGAATTTTGTCTTAATGGGCTCCAATTCACCTGTCACTCCCTGCACCTTTTAAACAATTTGAATTGATGGGCTGTTAGTGTCAAACCGTATTAAATCACAGGGTGGCCTTAGAGTTTGGAACTGGTGTTCAAATGTGGTGTAGTCCAGAGCGATGTCCTGAGAATGAAGAACATGCTTTACACCCATTGTCTTACCAGCTTTGTCTTACAATGGACAGATTTCAGTTCTTTGTGTCTATGAACGGGAAAGAAAAGATCAAAAGCAAACTCATGGCTGAATATTAAATTATGGACTAGAGACTGACTCTAATCTATATTGATCCTGTTTGTGTGGTGGGCCCAATGATGGATTGGCACCCGCAACCCCAAATTGAAGTGCCAGGGTTTGAGGAGATCCTGTTCCATTGACACAATGGTGTGTAGCTCCAGATTTCAGGGAACTCTCTCATGTACTCCATTTGTGTATTCTGTCTGTTGTTGCACACTGGAAAAGCATACACGGCGTGAAGAAACACAAACCTATAGGTCAAGCACACTGCAGAGGTTTATTATGCGTCTTACACAGTTTTATTAGTCTAACATTATTCTGTCTTGTAGCTTGTTTCATTTATGGAAATGCATTGTCCATCCATTCATTTAAATGGTAAAATAGAAGCACAGTGCCTCCCAACAGCCCTGAGAGCAAAGACCATGAACCAGTTCAAGTCTCACACTGGGGCCATTTAGAGATAGTGGTATGTCTTTGGGGAGTAGAAGAGAAATCTATCTGGATTATACATTTAAATATCAAAATTAATATAATTCCCCCAAAGAAGTTTAGGATGACCTATACTATATGTGTGGCATCCTTGCAGTTTCATCCTGCCTTGTATTGACGTCCAGCACATGCAGGTATATGAAGTACAAAGTTTAGTCTAATGAGAGACCGACAATGCAGAATTGCAAATAATGTTACGTGCCTCATGTATAGCGTGTCTACCGCTTTATTTATTTGTCAGTTTGCTTGTAACATAATATTGCACTCTCAAACACACAGTGCAATTCAGGGTCACAGGGGAGCAGAGCCTTTTCTGGCAGCAGTGGGGACAAGGCAGGCTCCAAGCCTGGGTGGGGTGTCGATCCTTCACAGGCCCCACTCACACACGAAGTTGGAATTGGCAATTGGCCTTCTTGGGGAATGCGGAAAGAAAACCCGATACCTGAGGAAAACCCACAGGAACACGGGGAGAACCTGTGAACTCCACACAGACAAGTCCAGGCATGGGATTGCAAATCAGGATGTTGTGTCCATGTGGGAGCAGCACTAAGTACCGCATCACAGTGCCATCCTTATTTTTATTTATTTATTTAACAGTCTATAGGCCATTTACTTTGTAAATTTAATTAAGGCCATCTATGTTTCATGCAGCTCCTTCTGATGTTAATTTTCTCAAGGGCTTATTAAGATTTAGAAACATCCTCTAGATAGGCAATGTGCACTGAAGATATTAACGTTTGCATGGTGACTATGAAGAACCTCCTGGCTCAAACCAAAATTTTTTTTTTTTTCTTTTAATCCGCCCATCCATTATCGAGGTTGCTTATTTTCATTCAGGCATGTGAAGAAGGCACGTGGCCAGACTCGCTCAAGCACAACTAATTTATTGTCCCCATTTACGCTTGACTTTGGGGTGTAGGAGGAGAAGCCACATCAACACAGGCAGAACATGCAGAATCGTCCTGAACCCCAGAACACTGCGGCTGTGAGCCAGCAGTGATAACCACTGAGCCATTTAATATGAAATCTTAACATATTTAATTGTAATTGTGTGTTATTGATTAACGTCAAAGTCTAAAGTGATGTCACATTACGTGACTTTTTGTCATTTGCTGATCGCATTCGCTGACCTTGTCGCTGTCCCATGTCAAATTACATTTTGCCAAATCGCAGACCACGTCACATTTACCGGCCGAGCGCTGATCTCCCAGCACTGTCCTGCCCGCCCCTTTTTCCGGCAGCCAATGGTGTTCAGCCTGATGGAGGGTTAACAGCTGCGATGAGTTCAGCAGCATTCTCTGCCCTTTATTTCTTTTTCCATTCTGTCATAGTATGTAAAATACAAGAGTGAGGTCCACAGCCCCTGTGGTGCCTGACGCAGCCGGTGCTGTACTGGTGCTGTACGAAGGGTTAATAGTTGTGCTGCATTCAGCCATTGTCTCGGCCCCTTTTACTTTTTCCAGTCTGTTTTAGGACATCAATCATGAGACTTCAGACAGATGAGTTTCAGTATTTGTGAGGTTCAAAACACACGTGTTGCTTATTCCTTGTCAATACATTCTATGCATTATATTAGCAGGTGAGAATTCATTTCTTCATTTGGTAGTCAACTCTCCTGAATATACAGCCTGGCCCCCAACTAATGAGAATATCAAACCTGTGTGAGTTTATCCTACCCAGTCTCCAACTAGCTGCTCTCAGTTGTTGGGTATGTTGCATTAGACGATCGGCTTCACTGGATTGTGCCGCCAACTGGCTAAGATTATGTAAAAGAAAATTACTGGAAAAATCGTCTAATGGGAATGGGCTTAAAATATGAGAGGAAGATCAAGATTATTTGTGAACAAACCTTGGGTTGCTGCAGGAAGAGGTGTTGGTGAGGCCAGCAGGGGGCGCTTACTCTATGGTGTGAACGATGAACACAATGCTCCAGTGCAGTGATGGGGAGAATGTGCTGTACAAAAGGCGCCATAATTTAGATGAGACATAAAACCAAGATCATGACTCTCTGTGGTCATTAAAGATCCCTGGCATCCTTCGTAAAGAGCAGGGTGTATTCAGATGTCCAGGCTAAATTGTCCACCATGACCTTGTCATTCTGGCCCACTAATCTTCCCCAGTCTGTAATTGTCTCTCTCTGTCACCACTTCACCACCTAACAGCTATTGTGTGGTGAGCGTACTGTCACAATTAATAGCTGCCATTGCATCATGTGGTGGTTAAAGTGGCTTCCAACTTGTCCTTTGAGTAGCAAAAAAGTGCTATTTAAATGTGAATATTTATTATCATTATTATTATTATTAACCAATGAACCAATATAATGGCAAACTAAATACAAAATAAGGTAGTTTTTGTCACATAATTATCACACAAGGCAGGAAATAAATACAAGGAGAAAAGCAAATCTCTATCTGGCTCATTGGGTCTGTTGCACCTCTTGTCTATCTGGTGTGGTACAAATGCATTTGCCTGATTAAGCCCCAAACCTACCTAACTACCCTTTCTTTCTTTCTTTCTTTCTTCACTAATACACCTATTAAGCCCTAGTCATCAACTCGGGTGTTGCTATAATCTCAGACACTTCCCACTTTAAGGACCAGGCAAACCTTGGCAACCTGACCACTAGAATGAGTAACAGCAGGTAATAATGAATCTTCCTTTTGCCACCCCACTAGAGCAATTCTGCAATTAGTGCCAACTGTCCTTCCATTATATATCTTAAATGAGTACTAGACTGCTGGGGTTTCTCCATAATAAAGGGACACAGCACCACCTTGTGGGGATGATTTGGTGACACAGGTATGATTGCTCAAGTTGCCTTTGCCAGTGTAATTTGCATAAGGGCTTCTAATGGCCCAACTCCTTTCCTGCAATAAATTAAACCGCCTACAGTTCCAGTCCTGACCGAATCCTCTGCAAGTTAATTTTCTGTTTTCTGATTCTGTACATGTTCAACCCTTTTGGGAATGGTCATAACATGCAGAGACATCTCGAACTGTGAGAAGTCCCACCACAACACCAAAGGGAATAAAGGAGCCTTCAAAGAAAATCATCACTAAACGTTTCTAAAAACAATCATTTGAGCAAGTAGAGAAAAGGTGTAGAAGATCCTGAAAAATGCTCTTTAACTGTGTATAAGTGTAGGAAAATGCAACCTAGAAAGGTGAATTTGAGGGTAAGGAGCCATTACATTCCTCAGAGCTGAGATGCTGGAAAGTCGGCACACGGCCAGGCTTGTCAGAAGACAGGTAGAGGACGAGTGAGCTTTTTTTGACCTCGCTGTTACACTGTAACACGGCATAGTGGAGCATCATGGGGTACTTTCTCCATATCATGGCATGGAAGACTTGAGATGTTAGAAGGGAAAGTTAGCATTGCAGAAGACCAATCCTAACATGTCATTAAAAAGTGAAAAGGAGTAAAATCCCCATCAAGGGACACCAGGTCATCTCAAGTTACACAAAGAATAGCCACACTTCTTCTTGATGCACAAATGGGCTATCTGCTGTGCAGTGGACCTCTGTAGTTGTATTTAATACGTTAATGTCGATTTTTTTCTTCAGCCTGTGACCAAGCTATACCAGGCTAAGCCCGATTCCTACTTAATTTCCATTAACCTCTTTGTAAAAGGCTCCTACAACCAATTTTTAATATATTTAGGGGGATTGAGTCACTTATGAGCCTTCTAGTCCAGTACTTGTTATTAATCAAGAATCTCAGAGTAGGAAAACAGTCTCAACTGTCTTAAAAATCTCAGAGTGACGCAAATTTGGTCCTACCCATAGGAGTAGAAATAAAAGCAGTTTATGTATTTTCCTAATTGAGGAAACTACTTCTAACTTCACCAGGACTTAGCTACCAGAAGACTGCATTGAGGTAAAGATTGGCACCTACATTTACGGGAAAGGCATAATGTTTTGGAAATGCTGGATAATAATGAATCTGTAAAAGAAAAAAAAACTGATTTGCCAGCAGGAGAATAATATTTGTTATAAGTCTTGTATGCTATGTGATCAATTCATCTACACAAGAAGCCATGCGCTGTCTGCCAAAAAGAAAGTGTCAGTAATTTCATGTTTTTTGGCAATGGGGGGGAAAATGCAGTTCTGAAATTTCAGTGAGATGGGTATGTTACAATTAACCATTTCTCAACTTTTCCACCAAACTTTGAATGACCTTACAACATGTGAGAATAATAGTAATACAATTTATTAATATATCGCCTTTCCCATACTTACGCAGATTTATACATTTCCCCTCTGACCCCCATGAGGTAATGTTAAAGCAAACTGCAAATCACTGTTGTTCCTGGCGGTGCTGGCGTGATTGGTGGCATGCACATAAAGATCATTGGTCCAAGTGTGGATGAGTACGCATGTGAATCGCAATTGATATGACGGTATCAACACACGGGTGGTCATGGATGAAAAACTCTATTATTCTCAGTGTTGTTGTGAAGTGGTAACATTATGGGCAGCTTAGCACAATATCCAACCTTATTATGTTTTCATTTTTTTGTCTTCTTTTTTTCTGCTTTGATTATTATTACTGTTATCTTTCTGGCAAAGCTTTAGTGTAAGGAAATCATGAGGACGCTTTGTAGTTTTCTAATACTATGAAACCACAAAGTGCCATTTTGTGCCTCCGGGTGCCAGAAGATCATTCATTCTCAAATGTGAACTCCTGCTCTTTGTTGGTAGTGAGTGTAGGATGCTTCATGGCTACTGTACTTCTCATGTCCTACTGTGATGTAGGAGAAATTCTTATCCTAGTCCGACATTTAGTGCAATTCTTAGGAGTAATAATGAGACACTTGATAAATATGGGCACAAGTCTTTAATGAAGACATCACAGAAACGTTATGCAGTAACAGGCTCTGGTAAGGTTTTTTTTACCAATCGGATTGTCATTATGTATTCTTGTACATCAAACCTATCTTATTATATTGCTGATGTTTGTCTTAATTGTCAGTGGCGGCCTAAAAGTAACTTTATTTTGTAACATCCTGTATATGTCATTTACAGAATCAGTGTGATAGAGCCCAAAACGTTTGCTTCACTACGTAATCTTCGCCTCCTTGATCTGAGCAACAACCAGCTTGCTGTCATCAGTCATGATGCCTTCAGCACCGAGAACAACTCCATTCGCGGACTCAACCTCAGTCGCGCCTTTTACAACCACTCGAGCATCGACGACCTCATGGGCTCCCTTTGTCAAGGCAGTTTCGCCAACTTGCAAGACCTGGATCTCTCCGAGAATGGGATTATCTACTTGCCGCCATTCATGTTCTCCTCCTTGTCTGGTCTGAAATTCCTAAACCTAAGGAACAATTCAATTGTGTTCGTCAAAAACTCCACATTCTACGGCCCCAGCCTGGAAGTGCTTGACTTGTCCTTTAACGCCATCAAGACATTTAAAGCAGATAGTCTGAGAGATTTTGACAGGCAGCAGAAGGTACAGATCCAGCTCAGGGACAATCCTTTTGTCTGCACTTGTGGCATCGAAGATTTTTTAGATTGGCTGAACATCACTAAAGCTGTGGTGGATGCTGAAAAGTTGGTGTGCGCCTTCCCTAAAGAGCTTCGCAACATGTCCCTGCTCTCCTTGAAAGACACAGAACTTGAGTGCCACTCCAATGAGCATGCAGAGATTGCCTTGCAGACATCCTATGTCTTTCTTGGAATTGTCCTTGGATTTATTGGCATCATATTTCTCTTTGTTCTTTACTTGAACAGGAAGGGTATTAAAAAGTGGATCATTAACCTGAGGGATACGTGCCGTGAACTGATGGAGAGTTATCATTACAGGTATGAGATCGACTCGGACCCCAGGCTGTCCCAGGTCTCCACATCTGACTTGTGATATCCATGGAAGTGGCACATGAAAGGCGGAGAGAAAAAACAAAACAAAAAATAAACACTTATTTTCTAAGACTTTATATTTATGGGGGGGACTTATAGTCTGTAAATGGATTTTTATGGCACAAAAAAAAAACTTGAAATAAAAGCATGAAATCTTTTTAATTATTCTGTATATAAGATGCTTAATGGCTGAAAAAAAATATCCAACACTTGTTTGTAGTCAAAGAAGCACATTTAGCATGTCGGAAAACAAAAGATATCACTAGATATGTCTATTAAATAGCTTTTTAAGTGCTTTGATATTCTGGAAATAGTTATTTTTATATTTATTCATATGTTTAAACACCCAAACACACCATTGTTCCATCCATCCATTATCCAACCTGCTATATCCTAACTACAGGGTCACGGGGGTCTGCTGGAGCCAATCCCAGCCAACACAGGGCACAACAGAGGAAACAAACCCAAGGCAGGGTGCCAACCCACCACAGGGCACACACACCCACACACCAAGCACACACTAGGGACAATTCCATATTATTCACAAATACATTTTCAATCAGTAATTTATGGACACCAATGAACTCCAACACACGGCTTTAGAAAGAAAGTTATCACCAAACATTTGCAGATGGCTATTTATGATCAGCTCCTTCTAAAAGTATAGAGGGCTGGCACTTTAATTGGGTGCTGTAAACCCATCTTCTTGTAGCTGTGTGCATCATAATGGACATGCCATCTCTAGATGGTTCCAACCTTGAGCCCGAGGCAGCTGTGATCTGGCAAAGCTCCACACAAACCTGTAATGGAAAGGGTGAGTTTGGACAAGGGTGGGCGTGGGTTCAATGTGGCCTGTCTGATTGGGAAATGGCTGACACTAAGATGTAAGGAAAAAAAAAAAAAGGTCCCATCATCCTTAGAGTGTTTGGATTTGACCTTCCAGAGACTCCTTCCATGAGGCATATGGATCATCCATCGCCCACTAATGTTTTTTGTTTTTTATTTGCTGTTGTAGTACACATCTAGATTGGCTGCAGAGCCCATCGGTAATTTCAGTTTTCTGTTTTGCCTGTCAGTTTGGGGTTATTCGTTTGTGCAGTAAAGATTGTGATTTTGAGAAGTGTCACCTAGTCTAGCAAAGTATTTAGTGACCATTGGCGTATGAAAATGTGCCTTTTGGGAAGACTTTGTCATGTGTGCTGCTGCTGAAATCTTCATCGTAGGTATTTAGCTTTGTTTACTTTTCAAAGTAGGAATAACTATTTATATTTAAGCTATGGGTTGGAACAGTGGCACAATGGTAGCACTGCTGCCTTGCAGTTAGGAGACCCAAGTTTGCTTCCCGGGTCCTCCCTGCATGGAGTTTGCATGTTCTCCCTGTGTCTGTGTGGGTTTCCTCTGGGTGCTCTGGGTGTATTGGCGATCCTAAATTGTCCCTAGTGTGTGCATGGTGTGTGTGTGTGACCTGCGGTGGGCTGGTGCCCTGCCTGGGGTTTGTTCCTGCCTTGCACCCTGTGATGGCTGGGATTGGCTCCAGCAGACCCCCATGACTCTGTGTTAGGATATAACAGGTTGGACACTGACTGAGTGATTTAAGTTATGAGGCAATATGGTGGTGCAGGGTTCGAGCCTTTGGAGCTCTATTCATGGAGTTTGTATGTTCACCCTATGTTTGAAGACATGTAGGTTAGGTGGATTGGTGATCCTCAATTGACTCTGTGTGTGTGTGTGTGTGTGTGTGTTTGCCATGCAAAGGACTGGCACCCTGTCCAGGGATTGTTTCTGCTTTGCACCTGATCCTTGCTGGGATAGGCTGGAGCTTTTCTACAGACCTGCTGTGGATAAGCAGGATTTGGAGATGGATGGAATTAAGTTTTATATTACACCTTAAGAGGTGACAGATGCATTCAAGTTGGAGGTGGGATTACATCAGGGATCGGCTCTGAACCCTTTCTTTTTTGCAATGGTGACAGGCTGACAGACGAGATTAGACAGGAGTCCTCGTGGACTATGATGTTTGCTGATGACATTGTGATCCATAGCAATATTAGGGAGCAGGTTGAGGAGACCCTGAAGAGGCTGAGATATGCTCTGGAGAGGAGAGGAATGAAGGTCAGTAGGAACAAGACAGAATACACGTGTGTAAATGAGAGGGAGGTCAGTGGAATGGTGAGGATGCAGGGAGTAGAGTTGGCAAAGGTGGATGAGTTTAAATACTTGGGATCAACCATACAGAGTAATGGGGATTGTGGAAGAGAGGTGAAGAAGAGAGTGCTGGCAGGGTGGAATGGGTGGAGAAGAGTGTCAGGAGTGATTTGTGACAGATGGGTATCAGCAAGAGTGAAAGGGAAGGTCTACAGGACAGTAGTGAAACCAGCCATGTTATATGGGTTGGAGATGGTGGCACTGACCAGAAAGCAGGAGACAGAGCTGCAGGTGGCAGAGTAAAAGATGCTAAGATTTGCATTGGGTGTGCCGAGGATGGACAGGATTAGAAATGAGGACATTAGAGGGTCAGCTCAGGTTGGAAGATAGGGAGACAAAGTCAGAGAAGTGAGATTACGTTGGTTTGGACATGTGCAGAGGAGAGATGCTGGGTATACTGGGAGAAGGATGCTAAGGATAGAGCTGCCAAGCAAGAGGAAAAGAGGAAGGCCTAAGTGAAGGTTTATAGATGTGGTGAGAGAGGACATGCAGGTGCTGGGTGTAACAGAACAAGATACAGAGGACAGAAAGATATGGAAGAAGATGATCCGCTGTGGCGACCCCTAACAGGAGCAGCTGAAAGAAGAAGAAAAGATAAAAGTCGGTCCAGTAAATGGATTTGAGGACCTTTCAAAATAAGATATCTTCCATTGGATTGCTGTTCTTTATATTGTATTGGTTTATATTCTAACATAACATTATCAGACCTAGTTAGTCTGGCTATCATGGCAGCAGAGGACACCATGTAGGAAATAGCACTGAACAGACAGTACCCACTTGTTCCCACTGGGGCAACTGTAGAGTTACCAGTTAACTTAACCAGTGTGTCTTTGAAAAACTCTTGCAGATGATGGAAGAGTCTGCAAACTTCACATGGCATTTGAACCCAGGACAATTAATATGTGATGCCTCAGGTCTACCTACTGTGCCAGCTGTGTTGCTTTATATGAGGGGTGGCAAACTCTGATGCTGGAGGGCCAGAATGGCTGCAGGTTTTTTTTCCAACCCAGTTGCTTAATTAGCAGCCAATCCTCACCAATAACATTTAATTTCATGGCTTGTTCGTGTTTTAAGTCTACCATATCAGTTTATTCTTAAAGCATAGATTTTTTTTTTCTTTCTAATCATACATGTATCATCCGAGTGATCTGATGCTTAAAACAAATGAGAAATTTTCAGTTCTTCATTTTCTCTTCAATTCCCTTCTGAGTACTTAATTAAACCAAATAGCGAATGGTGAATACACACGGGTGGAAATGGAGACAAGAGAGATGCAGAATGGCTGGTTCCTTTGTCATTTGCATCTTATTGCTAATATGGAGCAGTTAAAACAATGAATACATCTGTGAAATAACAGAACAGCGAAAAGAGATTGAATATATGGACATAGGTAATATGACAGAAGTATGTAAATGTTGTTCGAATATAAACTTTAAGTCGGAGACTTGTAGATCGTCTAATTCATGTTGCCATCAGGGAAAAGTAGTATTGCCTCCCAATGAAGAGGCGTATCCGTGACAATTAAAAGATTTATTGTTTGGCGAAAGTGAAATCCACATACATGAGCGGCAGAGATGTGAAGTGGCTGGCGCGTAGTGCAGGCCCAGGGGGTTGGCAAGCAAAGCGAGCAGGGGGCAAAGCCCCCTAGTATTTTCATATAAATATTTTACAACATTAGATGTCTTGACTCTCTGGGTGACATCAATTTGAGAGGGGTCTTACTAAGCCATGGAGTTCCATGCTAGACAGGAAGCAAGTGACTTTTCTGCAAGCTCATTTTTGTCACTTTAAGTCAGATGACCCTCTCCGCACCCTAATCTTAACCGTAGTGGAACTACACGCAGCTAGCCTGTCCACGAGCCTATTCTTAACCAGAGTTAAGCAGAACATCACAATTTTGCTAATAGAGGTCATGTGTTTCTTGTCCTAGCGCGGAGCTCCACACCTTTTAATAGCTGCAGCCATGTTCTCTTGATCTTGAACTGGCAACCTTGAGGTTTGTTGTCCAACAGCCTAATAAGTAAGCCAGACTGCCTTTGCTGAAACTTTAAAATAGTGATAGAATATGTAAAATAAAGATTGATGGATTAATTAAAATAATAGATGTGATATTTTTCTTGGTAAGTCTCTTACTGATGTCAGTGGATGCACTTCACTGACCCTACAGGTTCAGATAAATGAGTACAAATTAGCAGAGACTGCTGTCTTAACCAGTCTGCTGGGCCGCTTACATCAGGGCAGCTTTTCCTAATAATTTTAATATAGAAACCCATTTGCCAAGTAAATAACCGCGGGGCATCTTAGTGCATTGATAAATGTACAGCTTTGGAAAATGGATGAAAAATCCAGGTCAACATTTAAAAAAAAAATAAAAACTTGGCTAGAGCCTGCATGAAAAAAATTACAATTTGTTTTATATGGTAGGCCTGTTTGTTCACATTAGGAACAAATAATCAGACGCTGCAATAACAAAACTGTGATGTTTACTCTTCTAGCATATGCCGTGCGGATTGGAGAAGTCATAGCTTGCAAGATGTTTGTGTAGAGCTTGAGCCGTACATTGTGCGTTGTGTCTTTCTGAGTTTCTTTTTTTATGGATTCAGCCTTGTAAAGGTGACACACACACACAATCTCCACACATTTTGTGACTGCCATTTAAGCTGCTTCACATCTTCCACAACTTTTCGTGACTGAATTCCTGCCTTTGTACTCAAAGCATCGGCACCCAAGTGATGCAACTCACTGAGCTAAAGAAAAAATTGTGGAGGCCAGATGGTTAGCGTCCGTGCAGTTGCTGTTCTGTATCAGGCTGACATGCTGAATGCTGTTACTGTCTTTTCTGTTTAAATTCACCATTCTAAGCAATGGACACTCCCGTCTTGATCTTAATGCGATTGTGACTGTTTTACACTCCCCATCTGGTCCTTCACCTTCGCTGCCTCCATTTGATTGGAAACACAACCGACCGAGCTTCTGTACGCCAGGTAGTAAAAGGACTACATCACACAAAAAGAATATTTTTTTTAGGACTGGGAATTGATTAAGAAAACTAACTAATTAATCACATCATTGTATGTAATTAATCACATCTAACATTAATACATGTAATCATAAAATAAGTACTTAAATTATGAAGTAAATACACACTGAATCACAAAAATAATTTAGAGTCAACAAAAAGGAATTAAAAAATATATAATGGCATATCTTAAACTAAAACAATGAAATTAAACCCAAACATTTAACAAAGTAGTATTTGAGCACATACAACCTGAATTTGAATGCCTTCCTAAGAAGTAAGTTGAAAAGATGACAATAAGAAAAATGGGCCAATGTATTATAAGCACCTACAAAAATAACAACAGACAAACTCTAGTGTTAATTCTCAAATTGGCACAGTATATAAAACACGAATGTGTCAAAGTAAAACTAAACGATCCAAAGGACTGTAGATGCTCAATGCACTGCTGAAGACTGAATAAGCATCTTTTAAATGGGCATACATTAATATTGTGTTAAAACTGCGCAAATACAATCCTCAAATCTTCATCACCATCAACGACTTGATAATTATTGTCTACACAAGTGTTTTTCAACAGGTGTGCTGTGGAAATAACAATGTAGTGCCCCTGGGTCCTGACCTGAGAGAGACACACTCCTCAGTTGGTCAAGGCCTGTCAAGGAGGAAGGGACTGCCTGGAGTAGCCGATATAAAAGCAGCTCCATGATCCCTGTTTTATACTCCTTTATATATATATATATATAGTCTGGGCTTCTTTATATATAAATTATAGAATCTTTTATATATATATTATATATAGTATTTATTTATATATATATAAAATATACATTGGCTGTGCCATCTAAGATGGGCTGAAATCTAAGTGAGCAACATAGATTTCACTGTTAACGTTTGCAGTACACCATCTATTGGAATATATATTTTAACGCCTGTAGTAATAAAATGCATTGCATTTGTCATTCCAACAGATGACACATCACAAACATGTGCAGCAGTGAAATGCATTACTACAAATGTTTGTGATGTGCCATCTGTTTGAATGTCAGAAGAATTGCTTACATCTCTGTTATTTGCCATTTAGTATGAGATTCGTAAAAGCCATGTTAATAAATGTGATGCACCATCTGTTGGAATGAGGAATGCAATGCATTTTATTACTATAAATGCTTGGGATGTGCCATCTGTTGGAATGACATTGACATAGTAACTGGACAGACACTGGACAGTAACTGGACCTTTCATTAAGGTGGATATACTCTGTGTGTGTGTATGTATGTGTATATATATATACACTATATATATATATATATATGTGTGTGTGTGTGTGTGTGTGTGTGTGTGTGTGTGTATGTATGCCTCCCCCAGTACACAAGAGGGCAGCCCCTGTGGTTTGCATCAGGGTCATGGGATTGAAGCTTGGAAGCTCAACCGTACTGGGGCCTGTGGCCACTGCCAGGGGGTGTCTGGACAATTGTGGAGCCCTGGACGGCAGCATTTCCGTCACACTCAGAAGAAGATCCGGGGACACCTGGAGTATTTCCGGGTGCCCATGCTGTACTTTTGCCACACCCGGGAGTGCTGTTGGAAGCTAAGGGGAGCGCACCTGGAGCACTTCCAGGTGCAATATAAAAAAGGTCGCCTCACTCCATTCCGAGAGCTGGAGCTGGGAGGTGGAGGACTGAGCTTGCGAGGAGAGGAGTGGAGACGGCAGAAGATTAGGCAAAGGAGAGAGAAGAAACGAAGGGAAAAAGAAAGAAGGGACTGAGCATTCATGGGGAATTTGTGCACTTTGTGCAGTGCTGCAAAGGCATAAGAGGAGGAAAAATAAAAGCGTGTGTGCTTTTGGGACTTGTGTGTCACTGTGTCTGTCTGTGTCAGGGCTGAACTTCCACTATATATATATATATATATATATATATATATAGTGAGATATGGCCGGCCATTCATCCTGGCCAATACCCCCAGGCCGCCAGATGGAGCCCTTCTTGCAGCATAGAGGTGCTCCGAATGCCAGCAGGGAAAACTTGGACAGTGGACTTTTAATGCACAGCCCTGCTGGATACCATGGGGGCCGCCAGGAGTCGCTGCAGGGAGGCCCAGAGACTATTTTCCCTACACCCCGGAAGTACGTCCCAGTCACATGAACGGAAGAAATGACGTACTTCCGGGATGAAGAAAAGGAGATTTTACCTGACCCGGAAGTGATAGAAAGTCACATGGACTGAGGGACAAACACTTCCAGGTCAAGGACTATAAAGGACTCTGGGAAATCCCAGACGGACAAGCTGAGTTGGGAGGCAGGGTGGCTAAGCGTCTGGGAGTAGGAGGATTGGATTGGATTAGATTGATTTATTAGGAGAATTGTGGAGAGGAATTGTGGAGAGGAATGTGCTTTGTGCACTTTATTTTTGTAATAAATAATTATTGGACTTTTTATCTGGTGTCTGACGTGGTGTCTGAGGGTTCAAGGGAGCGAGAAAGCCCTAATCTGTCACAGTTGGCGTAGTCGGCAGAATTCTCTGGCCGTCGGTTTGGCAGAGGACCTGTATTTAAAAAATTTTACTGTGGACAGAACCCTAAGAAGGCAGCATCACGACAGGCAGAGAAAAATCGCCAAACCTTACCTTTACCTAAGGACATCATGTGAAAAAAGAAGAAGCAGAGCACCAACAACAGCGGAGGTCTAGCGCTCAGCATTGACTGCACTCAAGATGAGCCATGGAGCGGCTACGTGCTTCGGGAGAAGCATCCGGAAGAGGATGATGGCAATGAGGTATGTGCCGGGAGCGAATTTGAAAACGTATTTAAAATAACACATTTTGTACCATGTGCATACCTCCCAGGGGTCCATCCGGAGGTTCTGCGGGAGGCAGGAAAGAATCGGTGGGGCATTCACAACCATGGAGCAGACGAGCGAGAAAGACTTCCGCATGTCGGGTACCGGCGATAGACACGTGACCCACCCCGAAGGATTGTGAGAAGGAGAAGGTCTGTGTCCAGCTGTTTGTGGCTTCTCCCAGGAAAAGATGGACTTGGTTATTCCGAAGCGGAAAACGGAGGCGAGCGAAGCACCGCTCTCCCTACAAAAAGGTAAGGAGGTCCGGGAAATGACTGATCGGTCTGTCGATAAATTGAGACAGACGGATCGCAGTCAGTCAAAAGCGGCACCGCAGACCTCTGAAAAGAACTCCAATTCCCAGACTCCCTTGCGGAACCCGTCAGACCACATGCCAGGAGTGGGCGTGCTTATTGGCTCCCAGCCGGAGGGTAAGGCTAGTGATCTCCTAAGCATACCTCCAGCTGAATTAAGTAACTTTTTGGACGTGCACGAGCTGGAGAAGTTGCTTCAGCCCATGCACAATTTCTTACAGGTTGTGATGACAATAAAGAAGATCGTTGGGGAGCTGGGAGCAGCAGCTGAAGCGCCTTTAAGAAAGGTAGATGAATTCTTACGGCGATTTGGTCGGGAGTTTCCCGTCATGATTGATTTGGCGGTGCAGGTGAGTTTTACCGGTACCATATATAATGAAATAGGGACGCAGAGTGACACGGGCCCGCGTTTAATCCATAGCGGGTGCCAAGTGGATGTGTGCCCTACAAGAGAGGCTGAAACTTTTACAGAGTGGCCGGGGGAAGGGCCAGTCGAGCCGGAGCAGCTGGATGGTGCTGTCTCTCGGAGCAATTCGGTCGTAAAGACCCCGACCCGTGTTATTAATAAACCAAAGGGCGTGCAGACAGTAAAAGGGCTCTCTTTCACTAATAGAGAGACCCAAACTGTGGAAAAGCCCCAGATTAAACAGGAGATCCCAAGAATAAAGAGGGGGTCTCCTGACAAAGTTGAGCAGCGAGCTAAGAGCTAAGGGGCGGCTGTGGAACCCTCCTCAGTGGACAAAGGGGCGGAGCGGAAGTTTCCAGAATGTTTCCAGACTCACAGAGGGATACACACTGGAGGAAGGTGCCGCAGACCGGGACATGGATGGTGAAGTTGTCCTGGGAGGACGTGGAATAGAAATCCTTCCCGGCCAATACCCCCAGGCCGCCAGATGGAGCCCTCCTTGCAGCATAGAGGTGCCCCGAATGCCAGCAGGGAATTAAAGCTGCTGCTTTAAAATGTTGGGGCACTAACTGGGTGCCCTTGTTTAATTGACACAAAACAGCAAACAAAAACCGTGGTCAATGGCATGATTAACAGAAAATTACGGTGTGTTGACTAGTTCAACAGAAAAGACTTGCTCTCATGAAGGTTGAGGAATAATGTAGGAGGTCGCTGCAGGATGAGTTAGGGTCCAAAAAAGCAAAAAAACATATTTTTGTAGAGCACTGACTGGAAGGCGTGACCAGCTGTGATTACACACAGTGAAAACTGCTCCCCAACCTGACCTGTATCTAACCAGAAGATAGCTTTTCTTGCTACATCTTTCCTTTATTATTCAAAAATGTTTGCCCACCTTCTAATGCACTTGGTCATCTTTTATGATATAGCTGCTGTGGTGTCACAGGTCACATAGCATGGCAACATCATAAATGGTGCTGCCTATGCAAATAAATACCTGAAATCATGGTGCCCATGAAAAACAAATGGTGCCAAAATAATATTACTAGAATAATGGTTAAAATAATAAGTACATAATAAAAGAAAAATTACACTATTTTCTTAAACCTGAGAGCTCTTAGCTTAGTCTTTGTTTAAAAAGCTGAACAGAACATGTCCATTCATCCAGACCACCATGTTCAAACCTGCTTAACCTGATTATCATAGCCTTGGATGGGTGCTGGGGCAATTTAGAGTCACTAGTTAGGGCTCAAACCCGAGACCATGGAGCTGTGGGGTAGCAGTGCTAGCCACAGTGCCACTATGCCTCCTGTGCTAGGTCTATTTTAATTCCTTGCTCTCTAGCCAGGCGAGCCTGGCTTGATAAATGCATACAGAAGGATTGTGGGTGGAGAATTGCTTCACTCACATATACAGCACAAAATGAATGTGTCTCTGTCAGTGAAAAGCCAAAATAAAAGTAACATTCTTCAAAACTGCCAAAAACTTTCATCTGCAAGCAGCAAAACAAGTACAGCATGGAGTCCATAATTAGTAGATCTGAAAGAATCCATATTGAGCCGGTATATTTGTTACCCTAAACGTTTTACGAAGTTTGTTACTTCATTACTTGAATTGGAAGGAGACTACACTGAGGAAATGCTTGTAAATATGGATGGACTGTGATGGGGCATAGCCATGGGTTGTAGGTGGAGGGTTAAAAAAGAATATGAAAACCATCTAGCCAGCAAATGGGTGACACTCGTGCATCATTGTATAGCAGAAATTGGCTCATGAAGGATCCTAGAGATTGGAGAAGAAGCTGGATCAGTACTCCTTAAATGATTATATTGTATCTCCTATAAAATCCATTACTTAAAAGAAGGGACATTTGGGAACTTAGTGTCCTCTTGTGATCTTTGGCCAGTGGGACCCCCACAACCCACATAGAGAAGAGGTATACCACTAAAGGCAACACACAAGGCTGGAAACAACATTTCTTGAAAGCAACTTATTTTACTCCCCTTTCCTTTTGCTTTACTTACATTATGGTTCCCATCAGGCAGAGCACTCACTATCTGTTATTTTAGCACTAGGTCCACTGATTTCCACTGCAGCTACTTTGATAAGTCCTATAATCTTCAGTCCATCAGTCCAGACTCTTCCATTATTATTGTAGGTGACCTTTATCATTATTACATGAATATGGATGTGCTATCAGATTCCTGCTCATTTTACAGGATCAACCACCATCTTCTTCAAATTCTAAGTAGGTGGCAGCAAGATTTTCCAGATGGTTATGCGTTCTGTTACAGTAATCATGGACAAAGAAACATCAGTCTCCATCTTCTGGAGTGCTTTGTTGTGCAGATCTTGCTGAATGCAGTGAAAACTGAGAAGCTGCATACCCAGGAACAGTCTTTTATAGCACTCTGCAAGTTTTGGACTGTTCCTGGGCTCACACATACTTGAGAAAACCCAGCAGGCTTGGAGACAAAGCTAAACAGTAAACAGAATTGAATCTAGAAAGACACATACACACACACTGGGCAAATCATTAATAACACTATACTAATAATGTACTCCTTTAGCTCTCCAAATAGCCTCACTTCTTTGTGGCATTGATCCCCACAAGATGTTCCTTTAGGATTCTGCACCATGTTAACATGATTGCATCACTCAATTTCACAAATCTCTGGTTCTACCACATCCTAAAGCTGTTCTTTTGGATTGAGATCTTGTGACAGAGAAGGTCACTGAAGAACACTGAACTCTCTTGAATCGAGATGACTTTTTCTTGTGATACGGTGCATCATTATCCTGAAAGTATCCATTGGAAGATGGGTAAATTATGACCATGAAGGTTTGTACTTGGGCAGTAACAATACTCCAATTGGCCATGGATTCAAACGATGATTGAGTTGATGGGCCCCAAGTGAAGATATTTCCCACACCACCACCACCAACTTGGACTGAAGGCAGGTTGGGATTCATTGATTCATGCTGTTGGTTCCAAATTGTGACCCTACCATCTATGTGCCTCAGCAGAGATCAAGATTCATCAGACCAGGCTACATTTTTCCGGTTTTTAGCTGTCTGATTCTGGTGAGCCTGTGCCCACTAAAGCCTCAGCTTTCTGTGCTCGGCTGATAAGAGTGGAACCTGACATGTTCTTCTGCTGTTGTAGCCCCTCCACCTCAAAGGTCAACATATTGTGCATTCTGAGATGCTTTTCTGCTCACCACAGTTTTACAGAGTGGTTATCTGAATTACCGTAGCCTTTCTGTCAGTTTGAACCAGACTGGCCATCTTCTCTGACCTCTCTCATCAACAAGGTGTTTATGTCTGCAGGACTGCCACTCACTGGAAGTTTTTTGATTTTTTTTTTCACCATTTTGAGTAAACACTAGAGACTGTTGTGTTGAAAAATCTCCAGTTACCAAAATAGGCAAACCTGCCAGTCTGGCACCAACAATCTCACCATGGTCGAAATCACTGAGATCACATTCTGGTGTTTGATCTGAACATTAACTGAAGCTCCTGACCTGCGTCCGCATGATTTTATACATTGTGCTGCTTCCACATGCTTGGATGAGTAGGCGCACAGGTCCACAGGTGGTCCTCATAATTTGATTAGTGAGTGTATATCTAATAAAGAAACTCAATCATTTAAATATGACATTTAAACATAAAAATAATGCATTGTCAGCAAAATATTATCAAAACTTGTATGTCTTTGCACTTTGTAAATATATTAAATATAAATGTAAATCTTATTTGCTTGTCTATATATATCCATCCACTATCCAACCAGCTATATCCTAACTACTGGGCGCTTGCCCACCGCAGTTGTCTATATATATTAATCTGTAAATGTGATAATATTCTAATAAAAATAAGATTAAGAAGATTAAGATTAAGGATAAGGTATCACTTTCTCAATTAAAATGTCATGACATTTTATACAATTCACTAATAATATACATAAATTTACTTATTAAATATGATAAAAAACTTTAAAAAAATCATTTGTCTTCTTCACACACAGCATAAAAACATAAACAGAGAATTTAATTTCACATCACTAACTTTTGCGTATTTCTCCTTTAACATTCATCAACACTAGATTGTGATTTTAAAGTGTGTGGCCCCTATTCAAACTGCTTTGCAGGCTTCTAAACGTTAATTGCGTAATTCTTGACAGAGACAAAAAATGAGATAAAACCTTAAATAGATTTGTATGTAAAAGGTCTACAATGAAAATAAAGCCTATTACTTCAGTTTGGAAAATCGATATGCCCAGCACTCTGTTATTGACTCTGTTATATACACACAGAATTATTTCAAATGAAAGCATTCAGCCACAATAGCCTCCAAGACCAAGTTTAAGAATGTCTGACCTTGGATGTATCAGTCTATAAGTAAAGTGTGGCTGAGACATCTACAGATGGGCATCTATCTGTGTCATTCCCTATAGCCCCTATGAAAAATATTGGAAGTTGTCGCTTTTTATTGTTATACAACATTGAATCACAGTGGATTTAATCTGGATTATTTCACGCTGATCAACAGAAAAAGACTCTTTAATATTAAAGTGAAAACGAATCTCTGCAATGTGGTCCAAATTAATTATAAATTAAAACAGAAAGTAATCGATTATGTATCAAGTAGATGCATCCGTGGCAGCCATGACAGTCCTGAGTCTATGTGCACAAGTCTCTCTCTATCTCATATCTACACACTGACATTTTTTCCTCCATTCTTCTTTGCAAAGCTACTCAAGTTCTGTCAAGTTGCATGCTGATCGTGAGTGCAAAGCCTTTATTAAGTCCAGCCATATCTTCTCAGTTGGATTGAGATCAGGACTCTGATTCAGCCACTCCAGGACATTCACGTTGTTGTTTTGATGTCTGTGTGTAGCTTTGGCTTTATGCTTGGATTTGTTGTCATGCTGGAAAATAAATCTTCTCCCAAAGCGCATGTTTCTTGCTGACTGCATCACTTTTCCTCCAGGATGTCCTTGTATTTTGCTGCATTCATTTTACCCTCATTAGCCTTCCGGGGCCTGCTGCACAGAAGCGTCCCACCAACATGAAAGTGCTGTCTACACGGTGAGGATGTTGTGTTTCTGATAATGTGCAGTCTTTAAACATGCCATTTATTCTGATGACCAAAAAGCTCAATTTGGATGTCATCAAACTGTAGAACCTTCTTCCAGAGTCTCTCGCAGGGCCGTCTTAATGCATGACCACGCTATGCTCATGCATACGTATACTGTCAATAAATAAATACTATACTATACTAAACTATAAATATTTGTTATTGTGTTACAAGTGGACATTGGCATTTACCTCTGATTTAATATCACAGTCGCCTCTGAAACCTCACGTGAATGTATGTGTGCGGATCACTTGCACTACATAACGTAAAAGCGTATATGTGAACGTCACTTCAGTTCAATTCTCTGCAAAGAAATTTTGCAAATGTTTGTGTTAAACACTTGATTAATAATAAATAATTAATAGTAATTTCATACTGTGCCATCTCTGTCTGTATGGTTTACCAACTGAGTATCATTTCAATTGAGTAGTTGAAATTTTTGTTTTTCCAAGGCTCATGCTATATTGTTCAAACGTTTGTGTTGATTAATCTTTGCTGTACAGCATGTTTTTTAATGTTTAAACACTGATTTTGTTGGAATTACCAATATAATAAATATATGCTTAATTTTATCGACCATTTAAATTTGTATTCCTGTGAGTGGTTGTGTAGGTAGGGGCCGCAGTGCACTGCTTTGCCTGGGGGCCTATAATGCAGTAAAGAAGGCCCTGGTCTCTCGTGTGCTTTCTGGCAAACTAAAGCTATAACAAATAAGGCACCCAGGCAACAGTTACTGTCTGCACAGTCACTCCAATCTCAGCCACTGCAGCTTGTGACTGCTTTATCATAGATCTTTTGGTGGCCCCCCTCTTGCATGAACACTCAGTTTTTGTAGACAGCCTGCTGTAGACAGAATTCCAACTGTGCCATACTGTTTTCAATTCTGAATGATTGATTTAACTGGACTCTAAGGAAGTTTTGTGATTTGGCTGTTTTCTTGTCTCCATCCTCTCACTTGTACTTCTCAAACTCCATTTTAATAAGTTGCTTGGAGTGTTCTTTTGCATCATTGTGTAGGTTAGGCAACTCTACTGACTCATCACAAGCTGAGCCTTCCAGATAAACTGCATTCAGACTACAATCAACTGAAACCCCAGACAGGTGACCTCCATTGAGCTAATTCGGTGACTTCTTCAACCAACCTTCTGCATCAGCAATGACTTAGGGGTGTCGTATAAAAGGGGGTGAATACTTATGTGACCAATCACTCTGTTTTACACTTGTAATTTAAATCATCTTTCAGATATCTGTTTTTACTTTTACTCAAATTAAGCCCACTGTGACTAAATGTTGAACAACAATAAAATTCAAAGGTTGAAATACTTTTTATAGAACATCTATCTATCTATCTATCTATCTATCTATCTATCTATCTATCTATCTATCTATCTATCTATCTATCTATCTATCTATCTATC